>CM062613.1:28711666-29017425 GCA_025617555.3 Puccinia polysora | reverse complement strand
TGATAGGGTAAACCTGTATACTGGGGTTATAAGGTTGTTAAGCAGTTTTATTTGATAAAAAGAGGTTTGAAGACGGATATTACTGATCAGACATTGCCATAAATCACTTAATTATCTCTTATAAGTATTTGATTACCTTGTCACGGCGTCTGGATATGAATATTACTGGGTTTCTGCCCATCAACATCCTCAAAAGAGCTCTGTATTTATAGTTTTTGGAGTCCCAATATGGTCCTTCTGAGGGTTTTAGGTGCTCAAAGGGACGGACACTAAGGCAAGCAGGGTAACTGGGGTTAGCCTGTCATGTGTTTTTGGTGCTATAGCCCGGGGTAGCATCTAATTCCTTTGGGTATGGGAATTATTCTACCTTATAATGGACATTAGGACGTTTGAATAACACTAATCTGTCCTATTTATGTATTATTTAATTAATTATCCTTAGTATATGTTCCCAGAAATCTAATAATTATATTATTAGACATTTCTACGGACATTTTGATGTCAGTTAAGTTTTCATTATGTATTATATAACTGGAGTAAAATTCATAATATTGATTTTACTCTTTATTTTCGAGTTCCAGTTGATTTGTTAAGATAATTACTTAAAAATATAAGTCATGAGAATTCATGTAATATTCTTACATCATTATCTTCCTTATTAGGTCACAAAGATATTGATGTATAGCAATTCTCATAAAATTATATTAAAGTATTTTAGTATATTTTTGAAGTTGTCATTGTCTTATTTTCGACATTCTTGGTACTTTGCATTATATAAAAATAAAAATACGTGTAAGTATTATTTATGTATTTTTATATAATATTATGTATATTTAGACAGTCTACTGTCCACAGGAACCTTTATTACATATTTAGAAAGTTCCTGTGTATGTTGTAGCCTGTTTACACGGTATCTGAGCCACCTGTGACTCTGTCAGCCCATAGTCCCGCGGCTGCGTACTTGTCAGAGGCCCGGGGCTGCGTACACGACCTCAACGGGTTGACACGGCTGTATCTCAGCTGCGCGGGGGTGCTTTGGATGCTGCGGCTGCGTGCGGGAATTGTGAAAAAACACATTTCCGCGTGTACGCGCGGGGTAGGATCCGCTGCTGGCGGGGCCGCGCGCGGGAATTGTGACATAACACATTTCTGCGTGTACGCGCAGGGTAGGATCCGCTGTGTGCGTGGCAAAATCAGCTGCGCGCGGGTCTCTAGTACGCGGGATCCTGCTACTGGAGGGGCTGCGCGCGGGAATAACACATTTCCGTGTGTAGTGTTGTAATTTTAAGTACTTTTCCTTTTAATTATTTTAAAAATATAAGGAGTTGGATTGCAAGGGTGGGGTCTGTGAGTGACCCTACCTAATTTTGGGTGGAGAATCCATTTATATAATAATATTTATGGTTTTTCTACTCCTTCTTAGTTTATTTGTATTATTATTATTTTTATGTTATTTTAGTTACTTTTGCAGCTTGCTCTGCAATAGTAGCAAGCTGACAGCATCATTTATTTGAAATGATCATTATCTAAAAATTTGATTCTTCTCATTTTGAAAGTTTGCACCATTGGAAATCATGGCCCATGATGTACAATTCCAATCATAACCGCTGAAAAGTTGTTCAATCAAAGTATGGTCTTACATTTAAATGAAGAATTCTCAATACTTCCTTTTATGTAATGAATTTCAATTCAATCTATGCATTGCATAAATATTCTGCATGAATCTTCTGAGTTCATCCAGAAATCAATTTGATGTTTGACTCCAAAACCTCAACAAAGTCAAAACAGGTTTCAATCACAAACCCAGGTGCTACACCTGCCGGCAGGTGCCACCATTTTTTTTCATGGTGTTTGTTGCAACTCAGCCTTGCAACTCATTGCAGCAACTCATTGTCAAGGAGGGAGGGAGTTGGGGGAGTGGGGCATATTGGAGATGGGGCTGGGGGATGGTGGGAGGTGGGAGGGGATATTGAAGTTGGGATGGTGGAAGGGACATACAAGTGTGGCAGGTTATGGCGGGGTATTGGCGTATAGCATATGCAAGATGTTGAGGGCGGGGAAGCTAGCAAGCTTGCTAAAATCTGGTAACTTTATGGAAATTGGACCGGACTTATGGAGCTTGCTTGCTAGCAAGCCCTTATTTTTGCACAATTGTGAACATCGCTCGGTAAACTTAGCTAACGAGCGGGTTTACCGAGATGATTGGATTAACCAGTCTAGCTGGGGATTGCGCGCGCCAGCTGACGATAGAGTCACACGGCGCGCACATTGCATATGCATATCGTCAGCGCGACTAAAACTCAGAATCTCCGCCCGGTTCCGAGTTGAACTAGACAGGCCGTGCACAAATACTTAGATGCAGACCCAAAACCGATTCTTCATGTATGACGATTGAACCACGACTCGAGTGTAAGTCCTTCTTAATCTCTTTCTTTTTCAAAGTACTCAAGCCTGTTACGCGTGGCACATCCTAAAACACATGCTTACGCCCTACCCCCGATGCTTGAATTCATTTGACTTGAGCAGGTAGCCTGGTTTTGGTATAACGAAGAATCGAAAAGTGAACGAGATGGATGGGTTCGAAGTTAGACTGCAGTTGGTTTCGATCCTCAGGAAATTATCGTCATCCCAAAATTCGATTCAAACTACTATCAGGTTCCTATTGAAGCACAAGGATAGGTATGGCGTAGATCTTTGGGAATGTTTGATAGAAGAGTGTGAAAAGGTCCGTCCCCATAGCAAATTTATTAGACATGACTTTTCCCCATCCTATTGAGATGTCAAGATCGAGCTGATCTTTTTTTTGCTTTTTCTTTGACCAACCGAACCTACCTGTTGATGATTTGGAGATATTAGGCCAATTTGAACGCCAGGATGAATATTCTATACTTGATCGATGCCCTCCTGTTTACCTCTTCGGCCGCCTTACTAACAACCTTTCAACCTAAAGACCATCATTCAACAACTACGAAAGCGAAGACTAACAATAAAGAAGAAGGATCGAAGCAAGAAGTTGAGAATGACAAAAGCCCATCATTAACCGAACCTTCTGCTCAACCCGCCCCGCTTCATAACAACAATCATGTCAATCCTGCAAACCAACCTAGTTCAAAAAAATTAGAAAACTCTTCAGCACCATCCGATTTGTTTAACTATGGAAACTTGATCAAAAGGGATATTAAAAAATTAATTGAGATCGTCATCCCATTGCCCGGCAATACTACAAACGATAGCAATGGTTCAAAATCAACCAATCATAAGAAGAATGGGCTGTTGAACTTGATGAGCACTCAGCAAATCATTAAAAATTGGAAATCTCAAATCAATTTGATTGACAGATTTTTGAACTCTGATGAGCTTAATCAAATCGATCAAATTCTAATCAATCGCAAATCAATGTTAAGTCTCAACTTCCTCCCTCTGCTTGTCATGTTGCCTCCCTGTATGATTTCCCTTTATGCATTTTCCCCTTAGCCTGCTTCCACCCCCCCCTTTTTTTTTTAAAAAAAAAAACAGCTTGGCTCAGGCAGAAGTAGATCCTTCCAGTGGACCAGAGCACGAGTCTTCAGACTTCTCCAAAAAGGATATCTTAGATCGAATAGACGATGACAGGGAAAGAGTTCAGTGCCTCTTATTATTTCCTACCCTGAAGAACTAAAGTAGCTCTTCAATAGACAAGAGACTAATTGTATGAAGTTTTCTCCATGACCAACAAATAAAAAAAATGCCATCAGCACAAAAGACTTCGAGAAAGGATTTGGGTTCTCCCGATCCCACCAACAGCGACTTTATCTCCCAAACTAGCTACTAATAGTCAGCACCCCGCATCGACTTATACGATTCATCGTTCGGCCACCTTACTTCATACATCAATCCTATCCGCACCTTCGACTACGATGTTCAATTCGTCATCATCGTCCCTGCTGTCGATAGGTAAAAGTCTGAACCAGAACACCATCTTTTACCTAGCCCGAACCTTGACACTAATTGTTCTGGGTTGTGATTCTAGATCGAACGATCTCACTGGAATGTGATTCATTGATTTCAGCTAATCAAGAAGATCTAGGAGATGATGGATTAGAGGAATCGGATTGGCAAGCGATCAAGTTTGAAAATACTCGATGCTTCGGTCTGCCCTCCGAAGCTTTCAGCCTCTATCATCAACTTCCCCCTCCTCCCCCTCCCCCTCCACTCGATTATTGATCGAGCTACAGTCCAAACTCTCTTGAGTTATTGCCATTTCGAACTATTGTTTGCTCTATCGAACATCGGAAAATCGTTTTACCGAATGGAAGGATTTCACAAAGGTGAATACTACCCCAATTCTCCAGAGAAATGTATCCCCACGTTTCAACAAGCTCACACAGTACATGGGATTCAGTTGATAATGAACCTGGCACTGTGCAATCCCTTAGTATCTAAGCATATGCATGTAATCTAAATGTATTGGTAGTCATCCGTGATTGTGCAAAGCCCCTCGATGAAGATTGGTGGTATCACCGAATCCACCGTAGCATGTCAAGTGGTTCTTTTTTCTAGGGTGTGCAAACCACATAGTAACGGGGGTAAGGAAGTTACCAAGACGTTATTGACTGCTAGGCTTTCCAATCTCTGGTCGAACGTAGGGATCGAGTGCTGATTTTTTTTTGCGTGTGCGGAGGGGGGGGGGGGGGGGAGGATACTTGACGCTCTAAACGGTGCGGACAACAAGGCTACCACCGGTTCTTATGCAGCCTTTGATCACACAAAGCCCTGAGATCCCAAAACGCCTTTTCTGAAGGTTAGATGACATATAAACAGAAGCTGACTGAAGAAGTTGGTGAAAGTTTACTGAATGGCCTTCCAGGCTTCCTCAATCATGGAGTTGGATGTAGGGTTGATATTAATGCTGATTTACCCACTTCAATCAGTGCGATGGAGGAAGTCATTAAGATGAATATGGCTAGGACAGGAAAGTTATAAGACACAAGGAAGTAACTTTCAAGCCTAAGGAAGGTTCATCAAGAGATTTGACTCAAACTACAGATACTTATCAAGATTTAGAAAAGAAAGAAGGTGACTTATGACTATATTGGAATTGAAACAAGGCCGGAATAGACAACAGTAATGCCTATTGACCTCCAAGAAATCCATCAATAACATTAACACTAAACCTGAGGAAGACACCGATAATGAATCTAACAATTCACCCTCTAAAATATGCGTGGGCATTCAGATTCAATAGGGCAATGAGGCCAATATATCTGTTATCCAAGGTAATATAGGTCTTGATTCAGACATTAAAAAAACCTAAGGAGGATCATAATTCCCTTAACACTGCACTTTGTCAATGGAGATTAGACACATCTGATGCCAGAGTATGACTAACCAACTCAAACAAGGTATGACTTATGGAAATGGTAAAACCTTTAATACAACAGTGTGACTAACTAATTTTCAAAATGACACCCTGAGTTTGTATGGAATAGAAATATTCAAACAAAAAGGAACCATTCAACTATAGGAGGAGATTGGAAAACAAAAGTCAAAATGTGCAATTTGAATGGTCAAGGAATACAAACTGACAAGTTATGACATATGCACAAAGAATGTCAGCCTGCTGCTATTTAAGGTAAGCTGACAGAGAAAAAAAGTCAATTATACAAATTAACTAACAAATTAAAAATTATAATAAAAGAGAAAAATATCAAAATATCATTGAAGGACTAGGAAAAGTGGAAGTATGACTTTGGACTTGGATTTCTGGTTCAAAATAAGGCATAGTGATTCACTGGAACTATGGCTCAATCCCAAATACTTTGCACAGATTATGATTCCTGAGTGGGTGAGAACCATAGACATCCTTCAGGGGAAGAAACCCAAAAGAATGAATGAAACTACATATTTTTGCATGGTTGCAAATTTCTCAATTCTTTGATGATTTTTTGACATTCCTGCACTGAAACAAAGAATGGCACAGGGTTCCAAAAAACTTTGTATTCCCTAAATCAAGCCTGTGCAAGTCACTTTTGAGCTCCTCATGTGTATTGGTGGGCATTCCATAACCACTGGGGCAGCATGGGGCTACTTTCCTGAGCCTGAAAGCCACAAAGAACCCCAGAAAATGATAAAGCTTGTCTAAGGTTACACCAGTGTCAGCTTACTAGATGCCAAGCACCTAAGTCATTTTAACTAAAAAGGGTTTTGGAAGTAAGAAAGAAGTGCATATTGGTTACAGTATTCTAGGACATAAACCAAGTAACCAATGGTCAAGGCAAAAATTGTTTATTATAACATTAAATGAGATTTGAAACAAAGAGGCTAAGTATTTTTGGGGGTTTTTTTGCCCTCTAAGGTTTAATTGAATTTTTTCAAGAGAATAGGTCCATTTTGTGAGTACAGAGTGTTTATAAATGTTACTTAGATATGATTTGGTGTAGAAAATTTTTGGTGGGTAATAATGTCCATTAAAAAAATTCAAGGCTCACTTAACTGTTGCAAGGGTAAAAGATAAAAAGAGAAAGATTTTATTAGAATGAACCTTCAATTTTAATTATACTCATTTTATCAGATCGGTTTCTACTTTGTTTATGGTTGGAAGAAATTGGAAGTTATTGAGTTATTGATCAAAGAGATTCATTGGAGCATCAAATGGTCTAAAAAAATAATACACCAGGGCAAAAATTGAGGCAAATGCTAGCATGTGCAACCTTTTAAAAATGCTTCAGATTGGTTACAACTGGGTTGTAACTCTGTGCTAATTCTGGAAATCTATTCAAATAACTCCCATATACCCACACCACAACTTCTGTTGTATTCTACATCCAATGTGAAATCAAATATTATTCATGTGTAAAAGGAGTTACAATTGTTGCTCAAGGTTTCTTTAAAATTGGTAATATATTTTGGTGATGTATGATCAAGAAATTAGTTTGAGTCAGATTATAAATTTTTTTTAATTTTTTCATTCTTGGAAATTCATTATAAAATCTCATGTATTTTTCCAATAACATCCAAAATTAAATAAATCAATAAATCTTGGGAGAATGTGAGTGCTGCAAATGGATACCTTGAAATTTGGAACACAAAACCACCCCTGCTTGGTCCTTATTAACTTTGAAAAAATATCTATATCCTGTTTTCAAACTGGTTCTTTGAACTAATATACTCACCAGGATGGGCCTGTATATGCATCAAAAATTTGATTAAAACACCAGTATCTCAGGAATATTCAATTGAGGCTTTAAGCTTTGACAGAGATTCACATAAGCTTATTATTTCAAACAAAAAATGATTTCCAGAGTTTAAATGGGTACTAAATTCATACCAAAAGGAGATTCCTCAACTTGAACAAATATTTCAGTGGATTTTTACTCATGTTTTTGGTTGGTATTGAATAGAACCCTCACTCTTGGTTCTGAGTTTCTATTGTTTTCAGGACATTCAAAATTGAGTTTCTGAAAAATTGATCCATGAAGGCCATGATTTAACTACACAATAAAATCAAAATTGTAGCTGGAATTCATAAAGAAGCACCCCAATTTTCAATTGAAAAAAAAATAGTTTTTTTATTGGTTAATATTGTTGGATTATTATACAGAGCAAATTCATTACCTTCATAAACCCCACAACAGAAATGGATAGAAATAATTGGTGAGTCATTAAGATAAAACTAATCTTTAGTATCTTTCCAATTTTGTTACCCTTTCTGATATTCCTGTTTAGTGGTACCATTGTAGAAAACCAATTAATTAGGAGAACTTTAAATCTATGATTATGTACCTGCCCTCCTGACTTACCTGCAGCTTTCTTGGTTAGATATATTTTCATGAAGGACTGTCATCTGTTTTTGGGTTTTTTAATTGACTCCACAGCATCTGCTTGGTACTGAATAAATTTTGAATTTTCTTGAAGAGGGAATTTTTATAATTAATTATTGCTAAATTAATCAAATAACCTTTTTTACCATTAAAATCTTCAAAATTCCTGTCTGCTACCCTTCCAAAACCCTTGATAGTTTTTTTTCTAACTGGTGAATGGTCTAGAAGATTTTATGAGTAGAATTTTTATTTACTGCTTGAGTATTATCTTCCTTAGGCACCTGAAATTATTTCTACTGGATGGTTTCAAGCCTGATAATGGGGTTAAAGTACTTTTAGCAGCATAAATGTGGTTATAAGGATTTTGGGACAGGGAAAAATTAGTATAGTAAAGCCATAAATAACTCAATTATCTCTTATAAGTACTTGATCACTTTGGCACAGTGTCTGGATGTATATGTAAGTGGGTCTGGGGTATAAAAATCATGAAAATATGTCTTTATTTATACCTTTTGGGCCCTAGCCAGTCCTTCAGAGGGATTTAGGGGACAAAGGGGACAGATTCTCAGACTAACAGGGTAGCCAGTGGTATCCCAGCGTGTAATCTAGGTGCCATAGCATGGGTGGAAGCTAGATCTGCAGGGTATGGGAACTATTTCCAATAATAATTTAATATTTTGATTGGAAAAAGATCTCAATAACTGTCAGCCTCCTGGATGCCAAGTTTCATACTACCTTTTATCTACCAGAGGTGATAGAATAAATAATAAATATATTATCATAAAAATGCAGCAATAATCCATAAAATATTTGGATAAAGCAGATGAAATGCAATATGGTTTGGATATTAAGGGTTTTCATTAATCAATATTGAAAAATTGATTATTAAACAAATAAAAAGAGGGGCCACAATGATATTGGGGATCTTCAACACCTCTTTTTCAGGAAAGTCACTTTATAATACATAGACCTGGTTACTTTTGGACCTTTAATTAATATTCTTAAAGGAGTTATTTCCCAAATATAATAGATATATAAAATATATGGTGGAATGAAAGGGCTTTGTGACCAAGCTTCCAAGACAGAAAAAGGATAATAAACTCACTGGCATGGTATTTAATCCTTTGGGTACCTTTTTGGGATGTGTACTGATGGGTTAAACCTGTATGTGGGGTTAAATGTTTTTTCAGAAGTTTAAATTGATAAAAATTGGTTTGGGATGGATAATATTAATCAGACTAAAGCCATAAATCACTTACTTATATCATTTCTTACAATTACTTGATAACTTTGGAATGGTGGTTGGTTGTATAAATGACTGGGTCTGGGGTATCAATAACCTCAAAAGAGCTCTTTATTTATTTCTTTTTGGGTCCCAATTCTGTCCTTCTGAGGGCTATAGGGGCTCAAAGGGGCAGATTCTAAGGCTGGCAGGTTGACCATTTGTAGCCCATCAGGTTTTTTGTGGTGCTATAACAAGGGTAGCATCTAGTTCCACAGGATAATGGAATAATTTTTCTCTTTGATTGAGTTTTTGGCATGTGAATAACACCTTATTTAATCACATGATCTTTATTCCATTAATAATCCTTAGTGAATATTCCCAAGTTGTTGATATTTCTTCTTAGTAGACATTCCTACGGATAATCTAATCTAAGATAAGTCCTCATTATTAAATGACTGATGGGAACAAAATCATAATATTGATTATGGTGCTTATTTTTGAAAATTTGTTCATTTACTTAAAATAATTAATTAAAAATATATTCTGTGGTAATATATGTAATTTTTAAACATATTAAATTTCCTTTGTATGTCCAGACATGTTGATATCTTTAATTTTTCACATTTGTAACTTTAAGGTATTTTACAAGCTTTCTCCAGCTTTGGTTATCTTATTTTTGACATTTTAGTATTTACCTATTATATTTTGTAAAAATATATAAAATATTTATTTCAAGTGATCATATATATTTTTATGTATTTTTATACTATTTAATATCAATGGGGACATTTGCTAAATATGTAGCCTGTCCCCATATTGGTAGTAGCACCTTTATGTGGTACCTTAGCTCTCATGCTGTCTGTCAGCCTGTCAGCTCATAGTCCCATGGCTACGTACTTGTCAGGTGCCCGGGACTGTGTACCTGGCTTTTTTGTTTATTTAGACAGGAGGGAAGTGCTGCTTCTCAGCCCCAAGCAGATGTCTTAGATTCTGCAGCTGCGTTCTGGAATTGTGACAAATCAATTTTACGCACAGAACTCCTCTAAATCACAGAACTCATGGATTCTGACACAATTTTCACGGTGGAACCTATATGTGGGGTTTCATGTGAAATATTAAAATGGCCAAAAACCTCAAGGCTGTTTCTTTTGTTAATCTTTCATTAATTATTTAAAAATACAAGGTGTGGGAATTTGGGGTACGTGTCAGTGAGTGATCCTACCTTAATTTTAGTTGAAAATTTGAATTTGAAATAATATTGTAAGATTATTTCTTTCTTCATACTTTTTTTTTATTTCTTTTTATTTCTTTTTTTTTGTTACTTTTGCAGATTTCTCTGTAACAGTAGCAACCTGAAAATTACTCTTATGATGTCATTTTAGTCAACAAAGTCATGAGAAATTCCTAGGTTTGATGAAATATTGTTATTGTTGGAGATGCTACGGACATTTTGATGTGATACAAATCCCAGTTATGAAACTAAAAGTGGGAGTGAAATTCCTGTAATGTAGTTAATAGTTTTTTTTGAAATATTAGACTATTTCTTAAAATAATTGATTTAAAATGCTTCCTTTGGGAAATTAGGTAGAATTTTTACATATTCAACTTTCTGGGGATATTACTGAAATTTTGGTGTCAAGATATTCCCATTTATGCTACATTGAGTGAGGCCATCAGGCCTTGTAAGTTAGTAGTAGTCTTCTTTGAATTTCTTAAGTGTTTTTTATATTATTCATTAAAATACTTGAACTCATGCTTTTATGTATTTTTAAGTGATTTATCTACATATTTAAGCAAATTCTATCTGGAGAGATATTGATCACATACACTTTATGTCTCTGTCTGGATAGTAGCATGTTTGAGGGGTAGCTCAACACCACTGTAGCTTATTTTAACAGCGGCTGTCGCAGCTTTCTGTGGCATAGTCCTGCAGCTGCATCCTAGTGAACTGCCCAGGGCTGCGTTTTTGCTTGCCAATTTATCTAGACAGCCTGACTACAAGTCAGAAGTTGCGTGCATATACACAGCTTCTGACTGCGTGGGGAAATTGTGAAAGAACACATTTCCTAACATAACTCTTAAAATATACAAAATTCATCAATTCTGACTGAATTTAGGTCTGAAACCTACACATGAAGGATCATGTGAAATGCTAGAGTGGCCAAAAAAGGGTATTCTGGTTTTGTGTTTTTGGGATTTATTTTTACATATTTATTTAAAAATATAAGGAGTAGAAAATCAAAGTAGGTGTCAGTGAGTGACCCTACCTTATTAGGTCATAAAAAAGTTAGGCAAACCCACCATTGTTTAATGGTGGGTTTCAACCCAAATCAGCCATTTCAAACCCGCCATTAAAAATAAAAAAAAACCACTTATTTCACATCAGACGTGTCAAAGTTACCTAAAAATAAATGGGGTTTTCAAATAAATTATATGAAGGCCTTCAACAGCTCAATCACGCGTCATTCCACATCATCACCCCTGGTTTCATCCTCCAACCTTATTGGAACACTTCATCAATCTCATTGCTTCATTGCTATCCTCATCACTTCATCAATCTCTTCACTTCATTGCTATCCTCATTGCTTCATCACTCTCATTGATTCATGGCTATCCTCATCACTTCATCACTCTCATTGCTTCATTGCTATTGTTATCACTTCATCACTCTCATTGCTTCATTGCGCTTCATCACTTCATCACTCTCACCTTGCTTTATCACTTTCATCACTTTATTGCTTTCATCACATCCATCCTCTAATTGCTTCATTGCTTCATCAATTCATCCCCCCTTTCATCATATCCTAACTTTTATTGCTCTATTGATTCATCATTTCATCCCACTTACTCTTTTTAAATGGCACCTCAGCAACACTCCCCCCGCAAGTCCACTCAAAAAAAGCAAACATCCCCCAGAAACTCAAAATCCCAAAATCCTCCCCCATCAGCTTCCAAAGGCTCACGTCAACTCAAGAGAGCTGATCACATCATCCTGGTAAACTGGCTCAAAATTCCGTCCAACTACAATTCTTGGTTTGGATCCAAAAATGAAACACAAGTTGGCCAACCTCCATCCTCTAAGGTTAATGGTTATATCCTGATGGAAAATGAACTCAAGAATGAAACCAAACATAGGCTGGATCTTTGATCCAAACAGATGCCGGAGAAATTCAAGAACTATAAAACCAAGTACAAAAAAGCCCACTCAATGTCAATCTCCACCGGCTTTGGTATCACTGACTCCAATAAAGCAAAGGGAATCAACTTGGCGGTTGATAAATTGGACTCCATTTGTCCTTTTTATGTTCAAATGGATGAAATAATTGGAAAGAAGGCCAATATCACCCCTTTTGCCGCTTTTGATGCCCAAAAATCAGATTCAGTTGATTCTGAGGACCTGGCTGTGGGTGCTTGGCCTAGCAATGATGATCCCAATAAAACCTATGAGTGGCCCCAATCTGATGTGGAGAAGGATATCCAAAAGAATCAGCTCCAATAATGTCTAAATCAGCATTGATCAACAATTCAAACCCTTCCTTGGACCCCCCACTTCCTTCTTTGGATTGCTCTCTTCCTGGGGTGGAAGAAATTAACAACTTGGTCAACAAGGAGCAAGTTATTCATGTATCACCACCATTGGAATAATCTGCTCAAGTAAGGAACCAAGATCTTTTCTCTTCTGTCTGTTTAATCCTGACTGATTTAGATTGTAAAAAAACATGCTCATCCGTTCCTGAATGACCAAATACTCAAGCCAATGGGGCCTCCCACGTCCCATTCAAATGAGAGCAATGAAATTCCCACAAAAAAATCCTCTGCAAAGGGAAAGCAAAAGGCATCCAATTCCATCAACCTCAATCCTAATAGCTTTCAAAAGAGGAGAAACACTTTGAATTTTTCTGGCTATGAGGATATCATGGAGAAGCAAGATTTGAGTAAGTTAATTAATTTATTTTACTTGATTTCAAAATCAAGCTCATTCCTATTACCCTCCAAAAAACAGTGAAATCACAAATAGAATCCAAAACACTTCAATTTGAAAAGGAGATGTGGGATTTTCAACTGGAAATGGATTTTCAAAAGTGGAAGGATGAGGGTTTGGCTCATCAACACAAGTTGGATTCTGAGAGGCAAATCAAGCAGGCCAAGCTTGAGTTTCAAAAAGAGGAAAAGTAGAAGGATTAAGAGCAAGAACAATTCAAGAAGGAGAGGGAAAGGCTAGCAACAGAAAAAAAATATAGGTTATTGGTAGCCATGGCATGTATTGGTAGCAGTAGAGCTGTGGATGAAATAAAGGAAATTAATCAATTGCTTGGTTTGTAAATATATTTAATTTTATAAAAATTTTAAAAATAAACACAAAAAAAATATTTTTGATTGAAACAATGTTTGAGAGTATTTTCAACACTACCAATGAACAAATCTTTTTTATTTTTATTTATATTTTTTTCCTAAGATATATTTTGCCACTGGCCAAGTCCTTGCTAGTGTTTTGAGTTTTTCTATTGATTTGCATGGACATGGCCATCCTAGTATGGATGGTAGTATTGACTGCAGGAAAAGTACAGTGTTTGTACTTGTTTGCTTCCCAAACCATTTTCACAATACCCTTTTGTTTGAAATCAATCCCCAAACCCAAGTCTTGGAACAAAAATTGGCCTTTGGATACTTGATATTCATCCTTTTTGTCAATAAGTTTTCCCTTTGATTTTTTGGTTGGGAACACAAGTATAAAGGAATAGTCAGAGAAATCACCTTGGTCAATATGGGGCAAGTTGTAGAAGGAGTATGAGGTGAGGTTGATGTGAGGTGAGCAGTCAAAATAAGTAAGGCAAGATCCTAATTCCAATGAGGAGAGGGAAGGGATGTTGTTGTCCATCATAGCTTCACAGTTGGAATTGAAGGCAAGTTTGGCTAATTTTTGGAACATTTGGCCCAATATATGAGAGAACTTGTCAGATTAAGGTTCAAAAAATAATACTCTTTAGGGGAGGATTTAACAGCATCTTTCTTCAAATATTTTCCAAACAGTTCAGAAGGGTCCATTGATTTTTGCCATCCAATTACTCACATTTTCCCACCCCAAGATCTTGAGGGACCAACAATGTTGACAAATATTTTTGGATTGGTAAAGGAATGTTGTTACTGAGTTAATTTCCCTCTTCTTTTGCTTAGAGATTTCATTCAAAGGGATAAATTGGATTATGGAAACCATAGCCTCATGATCCAATTTATCTTGAACATATACTTTTCCAGAGCTGAAGAAATGGAATGGTTTTATCTTCTGTTTGTGCTGTTCCAACTATTCAGGGGTGGGTTTTTGACTTTTATTGACAATGGAAGGATAATGGTTCAAGGGAAGTAGTTTGCCTGAAGACCAAACAACCTTTTCATTAATTTTTTCCTCATTCACTTCCAATGAAATTTCCACATCCCGCATTTGAGCCCTCCAATCAATCAATTGGCAAGCAATCAATTGCTCCATTGATTGACCCGCAAGCAATTGCTCCATGGCAAGCAATCAATTGCTCACCAATAGATTGATTGATTGATTGGCAAGCAATTGATTGCTTGCTGATTGAACAATCAATCAATCACTTTCTGGTTGACCAATTGATTGATTGGCAAGCAATTGATTTCTTTCCAGTCAATTGATTGATCAATTGCTTGCCCGTTGTCAGCTTGCTAATATGTACAGAGCAAACTGTCAAATAGTAACACAAAACTATGGAAAATAAGAATATCTCAATTCACAAAATAAGGAGTGAGAAATCCATAAATATTATTACAGGAATGGATTCCTCACCCAACATTAGGGGGGTCACTCACTGGCCCCACCCTTGAATTGCAAGTCCTTATATTTTTAAAATAATTAAAAAGAAAAGTACTAAAAATTACAACACCAGAATGGCAATTTTTGGCCATTCTAATATTTCACACGTTTTTCAAGTATAGGGTTTACACCTAAACTTCACTCAAAATTGAAGTGTTGTGTATATTTTAGGAGTTACATGCGGAAATGTGTTATGTCACAATTCCCAAGCGCAGCCCCGCATCGTTACATATCCCTACGTACTAGTAGTAGCAGATTCCCGCGTACTAGAGATCCGCGCGCAGCTGATTCTGCCACGCACGCAGCGGATCCTACCCCGCGTGCATCTGTACTAACTGATCCCCGCGTCTGGATCAGTCGTGACTAATCTGACAACCAGGTACCGCTCAGAAGAGCTACAACCTAGTTAGGGTTGCATAGTATATGTAACAAACTGACATATGCATAACTAATGATCTAAAAAGATCAAAACTCAAATAAAATTAATGAAAATTAAGTTTAAAACATTTTTTAATAATAAATCAAAGATCAAGGATTATCACATAAAACACTGACCCTGATCTTTGAAGACCACAAAACACTACAAGGAGTGTTCATAAAAATTATTAAAAATTATCTACATGATCAGCAGATGTTTCAAAATTAGTAAACATCCACATCTGCCTGCTTTAAAGCAATATCAATAGTACAAATGAAGGATGAGTGTAGAATGATCCAATTTACGCAGTAACAGATTAACAGATCCTGTGGCTAAAATAGTACATAAATCCAGCAGATCTAAGGACAGCTGATTGACAGCACCAAGTGAACGTGCTAATCTTGCCCTGACTGGCTTGCCAGCCTCAGAACACGAGCAGAACCCTCTACATGCCCTGAGAAGATCAAAATCACCCCAAAAAGGTATTTATATAGACCTCTTTGGATCCATTATTCCATCATCAGTTACCATGAATTATTTATTATCAATCAGACACAATTTCATTGTTGATCAAGTACTTATATGAAGATAAGCAATTGATTTATGACTTAGTCTGTAGTAGTATTATTTAACCTTATTAACCAATCAACCCTTGAAGTTTAGTCTAGCAATCTACCCCATCTGCTCTGAAAACCTTCCAATTATTCCAGGATTCACGTGGTGAAGTGCTCAAAGTGAGTTTTACCCTTCCTGTCTAGGCCATTTGTGCTGTTAAGCCCGGCCATTACTGGAATAAGTCCTTTCTAAGGTACCCATATTTATTCCAAGGTTCTTAAACTGCCTAAGGAGGCCCCTTGAAGAGAGGTTGCTAGTCTGTGAAGATCCCCAGTAGTATAATACTGTGGCCCCTCTTTTATATCATATTGAAAACCATTTATTACCAAACTAATTAAACCTTGAAACAGCTCTTATTATATCATTTATTTGAGCTTCTAAGTGTTTATTATTGGAATAATAATTATTATTATCATTCCAGCATCTTTATCACTCTCTATAGCTAAAGGACTGCAAGGTTCCTGGTATCAGAGAGCTGACAGGGGGGCACATGCTAGCATGTGCCTCCATTTTTCCCCTGGTGATACTCTTATAAAATTAATAAATTTTTAATATGCTGGAATTATCATTTTACAATATCTCCTTGTATTCATTGAATTAAGGGAAATGATAAATTCATGACTCAAAGGGGTTGTATACACGACTCATCTGAGCCATGTGGCACGGCAACACAACTACATTGGAGCCATGTGTGCTCCCACAGGACTTGAGTGTAGTCATGCTGCCCTCACACGGTGGTCTGCTGCCGTGTGTCCTTTATTTTGGCCACATTCAAGTTGTGTGGCACCCTACACAGCTCTGATGTAGTTGTGTTGCCGTGCCACAAAACTACAAGTCTTGTGGGCCCAAAAAAATGAATTAAAATAAAAATAAATAAAATAAAATAAAAAAAATCACCCCAAAATTGAAATATTGATTTTTTGGTTAAAAAAAAAAGATAAGAAATAAAATAAAAATAAGTAAAGATAAAAAACAAAAAAAAACTGAAGACAACCAACCCAAAAAAATACAAGTTCAAGAAAACTAGTCCTAAAGTAAAAGCACCAAAAAAATAAAACTTAAACTTGACTAGCCCTAAAGTAAAAACATCAAAAAATACAATCTCAACTTGTGACTAGCCCTAAAGTAAAAGTGCCAAAAAATACAAGTGTTTTTTCCAGCCTTAAAGTAAAAACACCAAAAAAAAATTCAACTTGTGTTAGGCTGATCCCATCACAAGAAGTAAAAATTCTCCTTATGATGGGATCAGCCCAATACAAGTTGAACTGAATTACCATTAAAATCTCATTCAATACACTCATCATAATGATGTTAACTCAAAACACTCAACATAATGATTTTCAAAATTTCATAAAACTTTATATTGATAGAATTACAATATCAGAGTTGTAACACAAAACTAAATGTTCAAATTAATCTATAAGTTAGATTACAAATCAAGTTGATCTTTGAGGTGATCAACCCAACAAGCTTCTGTTTTGGAAATTGTGGAATTTGGTTTGGGAACTATGGGCCGGATTGGAATCACATCTCCCTTAATTAAAAGCTGCAACCAATTTTTATTGTTACCAAATAAAATGAACATAGGATCTTATTTTTCTTTTACACCCATTTTAATATGAGTAAAAGTAGAGGATGAATCCAATGAAATGAAACATATTGGTCTTCCATAAATATCTGCTATGATTTGATCCATTTCAAGCTTTGAAAGCAATTTTGAAGAGTGAATTTTTTCATTGATGTCATTGAAATCAAGTCTTTTTTCTATCTTTTTGGTGTCTTTAATGCCCGAAAGGGTATAGCACTCCTGATTTTACCTCAATGGTTCAACCAATTCATTTTGTACAATAAACCATCCATTCTCATAATACCCAAGTGATTTGGAAATGACTCTAAATCCACAATTTCCATAACCAACTGGATCACAAACTTGACGCAAGAACTTATGCAATTTCTCAGGTATTTGATTGAGTTAATTCACTTCCTACAAACAAAAAGTAGCTAGCCACAATCCTAATCTAATTCAAGGAACCAAAACTCACCAAATATGAGCTTCTGTTTGACTCCTCCATTGAATCTGCTTAATCCTTTGAAAAGAAATCTGATTCCAACAGTACCAAACCCAATGAAAATTTATTCTCTTCCACTGAACTATGAAATTCAGATGAAGAGCCATCCTTGCACTACAGACATAATTACCCCATTATTTCATTAAACCATAAAAATCAAAATTTCTCAAAATCAAAGACCTACTATCTTTGGTTTTCTGATCCCCTCTTTAGTGTTTCTTCAGTTTCATCCTCCATACTATGCAATTCAGATGAAGAGCCATCCTTGCATGTCAAAAATCATTTTCTCATCAGTTCATTCAACCCAAAAAATGTACCATTCACAAAAGAAAAGACTTACAATTTCTTTTCTTTTCTTCTATGGTTCCCTTATAATTCTGTTTTCCCACTTAAGTTCCTTTTCAACATCTTCAAATCAAAAAGGATATTTCCGGGTATCTGTCAATTTTACAGCCTCTGCTTGATTGAAAGACTTTAGGTTCAAGTATTTTCTTTGATAAATAATTTATTTTCTCCTTCATCAAGTGCTTCAACAGCCTGCAATAATCTTGGTCAGGTTGAGGAAAGATCATTGCATTAACCTTCTCATGTAACTGAGAATTTTTGAGCTTTCATCAATATTGAACTTCAAATATTCAAAATTATCAAATATTAGTCAATTAGGAATCATCATTCACAAAGCATTCATCAAAAAGAATTAATCACAAAGTGATTTGAACAATCCAACTTAAACCAACTTACAGAAATAGAACTGCAAGGATCATAATCCAACCTCCACTGAGGATGAACATCCTCAGGCACAATGGATCCTCTTGACACTAGTAGGTCACCTATTTGGTGGGAACAAGGAAAACCCAATTTCATTGATTATGACTTGGTGCGCACTTGCCCATCATGGTTCTGCTTTAATCTCTCTCATTGATCCACAATAAGTTTTATTAACTGTAAAGACCCCTTTTATTCTAATGCTAAGAGCTCATTAGGAAGAAGTATTCCAATCTTTATTCAAGAGTTTCAAAGGGCCGCCTGAACCCATTTACTTTGATTAGACACCCTTTGCTCTAGGTTTTGCAAAACATCCAAAATTTTTTGCAAAGAATTTAAAAGGAATTGTTTGAGATTAGAATGGGCCCCTTAAACCCAAGGGGTTTTTTTATTTCCAAATTTAGGGTTTTCCCAAATCCAATCCATTAAAAAAATCTCTTTGATACAGAAGATATTTGAATCCATATACTCAAGCACATCCTCATGGTCTGCCAAGAAACAATTTATACAAGTAATAATTTAAGCAACCCAAAACTAAGAAGATTAACAGTAGAGGCTGTGATTTGGCACTTACTCTAAGTTCCACATCATTGACCTCTGCCTCTTTTTTGGTTTTTGAGGCCCCATACTTAGCCCACAGAGACATTAAGCTTTGCCAACCTTAAATGCCATTATTGAAGCGCACTTTACAGTTTGCTTGTATGTTTTTAGACAAGTTCCATTTACAACATTCTTTTGTTGACTCACAGAAAATTTCTTCTAGAGAAAATATCAATGCTTTTTCACATTATGTCACAAAGACTTTGGAAAGTCTCTCAGAATCATAAGCCAACTCCTTTAGCCCATTGACAGACCAACTTTAGAACTCAAACATGTCTCTTGTTATAAGGACAAGAGATTTTGTGAAATTTTCCTGGTTGGATGTAATTCCTAAAAATTGCAATAGGGGGATCTACTTATTTTTTTATAAGTACAATCCATCATAGCTATATGATGGAATTGCTTGCAAAGCTTTAATGAATCTGGGTGAGCCAAGAATAAAGGCTCCAAGTGACCCTCTCCATTGAATTTTGCTTGATGCACCAAACCTGAATTACCAAGCTGTTCAAAGAGGACCTCCATGACAATTTTCCCCTTTAGTTCTTCAAGCGCTACCTTATGCTTAGTGTTATAGATTTTTTGGTCATCAACATATTTTCCACCATCAATCTTGCTCATTTTTTTTTTGAGTTGAATTGTATTGAGCCCATTTTTAATGCCTTTTTTTAGATTTTCTAAGGCTACCCCAGAGATTCTCCTCAGGTGAGGATGCAATGAGGGTTGTGGAGATGGTTCATGGTAATTTTTATCATTTCTGTAGGTGATTTGCCACAAGGGGTCTGCCTTTTTGTGACTTGCACAGATTAAAAACTTGCACCCCACTTTCCTTGTGTGAGTTTGCCTTGACCGTTTGGTGAGAAATTGCCGGTGAACAAACCATGTCTATCACAGGCTAAATCCACATATTTCTCATGCTTTCAGTGGAAAACTGTTGAAGTATAACCATGCTTCATTTCCCATGTTTGAAGATAGTATTGTGGCTCTTTGTTAGTAGGAAAATCTCTCACAGGAGGTGGGGAAAGTGGTTCTTTCATAGTTATGTAGTCATAGTTACATATTCATAGTTCAGTTTTCATAAAATTGAATAAGGAAAAGACCAGAGTAACATCAAATGTTATGCACCAACTGAGGCCATGTCTAAATGCAAAACATTTTGTTCCTCAATTTTCACCCTTGATGAGGAGGCAATTGGGACTTCCAATTTTTCATTACCCAAATCCTTTTTTCCTCAGCTTTGTTCATGGCAATATCAATGTAGTCCTTCAAAACAGCCATGTTACAAAAAAGGAGGGCTTGCCACTTTTCCCATAATGAAAAAAAAGCAATGGTACTTCAGTATCAAATCCAACTTTAAATTGAACAACTGCCAAGTTTGCTCACTTTGGAGTTGAGGAAGATCAATTTTGTGGGACGTTTGTTTGCAGTTTACAATAGTTTCACTTTAATTTCATTTGATTTCACCTACTTTCAACTTATTGTAACTTTATGATTGCTAGGTGTAGTCCAACAGTCCCACATAGTATGTGTTGATCCCAAATTTGGGTTGAAGGAGCCCAAATGTGGTCCAGGGGGTGCCAAAAATTTTGGCAAAACCACCCAGGGGGTTTTTTACCCCTGGCCACATTTCAAAAGCGCCGTGAACTGGGTTGCACATTGCAAGAAATCTGTATACGGGGAGAATAGGGCCCCTCAGGGGTTGCGCCTGTTTTAGAAAAACCCTTGGACGCTTGTAGAGGCCTGTTTTGGCCGGCACGTGTGCTTGGGATGCGTTAATGGGCCCCCATGCCTCCATTGGGCGGTGTAGGGCCCCACAAAACTCCCACACAACTGGGAGTTGTGAATTTATCATTGCCCTTGAATCAATGAGGTATAATTGTTTGGAAAGCTTTCCTCCAATTAATAATTTTTAGAAGGTATAATTGGTTGAAAAAAGATCATTCATTTATAAAGTTTGATTCCTCTCATTGTACTGAATTATGCCCGGCTAAACCAGGGGAAAAATAGTCTAGTATAATTAAAAAGGGCTCAAAAAAGACACTTCAGAGGCTTTTCTTTGAGTTTTTTTGTTTGAAAGACTCAATTTTTCATCAGGTTAGTGTTAAAGGCTTCCATTTAAATAATTATTTTGTATTAACAGATTTGTTGGGCTGGACTAAATCATTTTCAAACCATAATCCCAGGGGATGAGTTTTCAATGCCCAAAAAAAAATATTTCACCACATGATGACCAGGGGAACTTTTCTAAAAGAAGCTTTGTGACTTTCCTGAGTTTTGAGAAAAAATTTCTAGACATCAACACATGGTATTCAAAATTCTTGGAGGCTTTGTGAATCTTTTATCATGAGACCCAGGATCAAAGGAAGGGAGGAAATGGTTTGAGGTGGAATTTACTACACAGTAATAGGCCTTCAAGAACCCTTGGAAAAATCCTGTTGTCAATTTATGGGTCCTTGTTTCTTAATAAACATCTATAAAGACTGGTTTTTTCCTTCTTCAAATCCAATGGAAATAAAACTTGGCTTTAGGAGAATTCACAACTTCAAAATTACTAAAATCACAGAAAAGGCATTTTTTTAGTGGCTTTTTGATAAATTGATCCCAATTCATGAATGGTTTGATTATATGAATTGTTTTCAATATGATAATCCTTTCTGCCATTGTTCCTGACCCCAGGAAGGTGTAAAAACCTTAGAATATGTGGTAATACAATCAAAAGTGTGATTATAGACATTTAGGGTTTTCCAAACCCTTCTCAGGTTTACAGGAGTTCATTGAGTGGAAGAAAATACATTTTGAGGGAATTCTAGGCCCACCCAAGGACTTTTGAGATCAAATAAGGCCTTGGGACGCTAATATAATGCCTAATGACTCCCTGTGGGGCCTGGATGGAGGAGAAAGTTTTAAAGAATCCAGATATCAAGAAAAAATGAGTAAATTCAAAATTTAACAGTGAAAGAAAAAGATTTTTTTGCAATTAATTGAAATCAGACCTCAGAGTTCAAAAATAAAAAACTTGATGCAATGTAAGAAAAAGGGCAATAATTCATTTTACTTACAAAAAAGGGATTTTTTCATTAAAATTTAAACAACTTTGTCCAAACCTATAAAAATAAATTCAACGATTCCACATATAAAGATTTGATACTGGTAATTCAAAGATATTTCAATATTCAAAAAAACAATTTTTCCAGTAGATGAATAATCATAAAAAATATGAAAAACACATTCCATTGGGGAAATTTTAAGATTGCCAATGTAATGTAAATACCTTTGTAGAAAACTTTAAAAAAAATTACAATTCTACATAAATCTATTTCATGAGGAGAATTCAAGCTCCAGACTCCAGATGCCAGGAAAATTTCAGTCCTTTAGCTACCATAATTGATGGAAGTAAAGCATAAATAAAATCTTAAAATTAAACAATGAACAATCTCCAAAAGGATAAATATGATTTTAAATGGTGCAAGATTTGAATTTTTTGGTTGAATGGTTTTAAATATGATTTGATAGATAATAAAAAGAGCGGCCAAATTTAATGCATACTGAAGCTCTTGAACACATCTTTTTCAGGAAATTAACTTTAAATCTGGTACCCTGAGTTATAACTATGTCCAGCAATTAGCTTAGTGAAATGAGCAGTATTTAAAGGAAAGAAAGGCTGGACACCTTGTGTCAATAATTGCTGATGGGCTCTCACAATGGGGCAATACCTTGGATGATATTGGTGATTAATTCAATTGGATGATGAATGAATGATGGAAAACAGCAGGGAGAATATCTCCTTAAGTACAAAAGATTGGCCTCTTGTGAGCCCATGATACAACAAGCCAAAAGGCAAATTTTCCGCCCCAAAAGAGCTCTACAGGCTCTACAGGCCTTGTTACTTGGTTTGGGCTACATCAGCCCACATGGCATCAGTCCCTGTACCCTTACAACCTGTCAGCTTCCTGATGCCAGGAATTTTTCCTTCCTTTAGCTACAGGAAGTGATATTGGTGTTGGAATAATAATTCCAAGAAAATTACGGTAAAATGCTCAAATAATTGATTTAAAAGCAAGTGCAAAGTTTGGTTGGTTTGGTTGGATTAAATTTGTTTAAATATATATTTCTCAAGAGGGGCCACAGTTTGTGCAAACTGGGGATCTTTATTGGATAACAACCTCTCTTCAAGGGGCTCTTTTGAACCGTGTAAAGACCTTGGTATAATGAGGTCTTAAATGATTGCTCACAAAAGAATAACTCAAGGGGATGGGTGGACTGGCTGTCTTACAGAACTTATGCCTGTGTTGCAAGGAGGAGACAACTCACTAGTTTAAGTACTTACTCCAGGAAGCTTGCAGAAATTCACAGTATGAAAGGGTCTCAGGACAATTATTGGGGTTATTTTCTGATATTCTCACAGAATCAATGTTGGGGCCAGAATTATTAATAATACTATCAGACTAAAGCCATATATCAGTTATTTATCCTGAATAAACACTTGATCACGGATGGCAAGGGGTATGGATTGATACTTAAAAATTACTCTGGGGTTTAAATCACTTAAAAGGGTTGTTTATATACCTTTTTAGGGTAATAAGACCTTCTCAGGGCATGTAGAGAGGGTTTTGCTTGGGTGCTGAGGCTAGCAGGCTGGCCAGGGCTAGTTTGGCACCTAGTTCTGGTTCTGTAAATTTGCTAGCCTTGTCTATGTCATATTTCTTTGTGAAATCATTGTCAGAAGGTGTTTCAATGTTAATTTATTTATTTTTTTTATGATTCAGACACATTTACTTATTTTGTATTAATTTTTTTTGAGTGACATGGGTGGAAGTGGGTATTAGTAGATTCTACGGCATCTTCTGCACATTTTGGGAGTTTTTAATAATTTTTAGGTAAACTCCTTGTTGTGTTTCTTGGTTCATAAAGATTTGGCAATCTCATTTACGTGACAACATTCATTATTGTTTCCCACAATTTATTTGCTTTATATTTTGATTTTCATATTTTTTATTCAATATTCTTAGGTTTCAGACATTCCTCTGTCTGGAAGTCAAGTTGTTACATATGCATGATGTATGCATGCAGGTTGTAGCCTGTTCCTGCGGTACCTGGCTGTCAGGCTTAGTAAAATTTTGTTGACGCCCGCAGGCTTGACAGCTGCGTGCAGGAATCTGTTGCCTGCAACCGGTCAGTCATTTTGCATGCGGGCCTTTCAAAATGCGCCTAAATATTGAGTTTCAGGCGTGTGTACTCTTACTGTATGAATGCGGGGCTGCGCGCAGGAATTGTGACACAACACAAATCCACCTGTAACTCCTAAAATATACACAAAACCTCAATTCTGACTGAATTTTAGGTGTGAAACCTATACATGGCATAATGTGTGAAATTTCAAAATTGCCAAAAGGTGCCATGGTGGTGTTGTGGTCTGTTCGTCATTTTGTTTAATAATTATTAAAAAATGTAAGGAGTTAGAAATCAAGGATGGGGTCAGTGAGGCACCCTACTCAATATTGGGTGAGAAATCCATTTCTTTAATAATATTCATGGATTTCTCACTACTTCTAATTTTATTATTTTATTTCTGTTTTAAATCTGCTTTGACAGGTTGCTCTGTCCAAGTAGCAAGCTGACATTCCCACACTCCAAGATATTTCTATATCTGAAAAAAAATTTTGGGGCTCAATGTCTTTTATTGGATCTGTAATTTCTTAAGTGGATAGGTCCATCTGGAATATTGTTTTCAGGTAACCATTCATCTTTTTCAGCAGATTCTCCTTTGTATCTGACTAGATAGAGTCTGACATCCTTCCTATTTATCCATTCTTTCTTGTCTTTAATGATTTTGCTTATTTCTCCATTGTCTTTCTCAGTTTCATCTGCAATAGGAATTTCTGGTGAAAGAGTGTGTTCTCCTTCTTGAGGATGGTATTGTTTGACAAGGCTTACTGGGAAGACTGGGTGCTTTCTGGAAAGTTCAGCACTGAGAATTACTTCCACAGCATTCTTTCCATGGAGTTTCTCAATGGTGAATGGTCCAACAAATGCAGGTCTGATTTTCTTGTTTCCAGCTAAGGTAGTTAAATTGGTGGTAGAAACTAAGACTTGATCTTCAATCTTGAAGTCATGTTCTTTATGGGTTTTGTCCCATCTCTGTTGGTTGTACTTAAAAGCTTCTTGAAAGCATTTTGCAGTGTGTTTTTTGGCTGTATTTATCATATTATTGAAGTCAAGTGACGTGGGGTGGATATTGGTTAGCTTCTGATTCAGGTAATCCTTGGGTAATTTAGGAATCCAACCTCTCTCCCGTACATAGGGGGCTTCCTTGGTGGTAGAATATTTGCTGCTGTTGTAAGCTATTTCTAGAGAAGGCAAGAGGCTGACCCAGTCATGGCAGTACCCATCAGTATTCTCATATTCTAGACCAAAGCAGCAGAATCTCCTGAGAATGTCTTCCAGGGTCTGGATCATCCTTTCAGCTAATCCATCTGTCTGGGGGTGATAATCTGTAGATAAAGCCAAGGTGGTTCCCAGCATGTCATGAAGACTTCTCCAGACCTCAGAGGTAAATTTAGGATCTCTGTCACTGATAATGATCTTAGGAACTCTAACATCAGCAATGAGTCTGTTCCAAAATAATAGGGCGACTTCCATAGCCGTGTCTTCCTTGTGATTAGGTAGAAACTTTGCTTTCTTGGAGAACCTATCCACGATGACTAGGACTGAGTTTTAGGAATAGGCTCCTCCTGGTGGTAGTCCAGTTACAAATTCCATGTTGATGATCTCCCATCTTTTCTTGGGTTCAGCAATATTTTGTAGTAGAAAAAACCTTTTCCCAGTGGTCCTGTTGGACTTCTGACAAGTTTTACAACTAGGAACATACTGGATGGTGGAGTCTCTCAAATTGATCCACCAAGCAGTTTTTTAACCTTATCTAAGGTTCTATCAGCAGATAAATGACCGGATGAGCAGTTATCATGGCACTCAGTCAGAAAATGTTTGATATGGTCATCCTTAGTTAAGACTGCGACACTTGAATGTTGATACCTATAGTATACCAGACTGTCAGCTTGCTACTATATACAGAGCAAAACTGTCAAATAGTAACAAAAAATAAGAATACCTCAATTGACAAAGCAAGGAGTGAGAAATCCATAGAAATTATTACAGGAATGGATTCCCCACCCAAAATTGGGTAGGGTCACTCACTGACCCCACCCTTGAATTCCAAGTCCTTATATTTTTAAAATAATTAAAAGGAAAAGTACTAAAAATTACGACACCTGTATGGCACTTTTTGGCCATTCTAACATTTCACAGGTATTGTCACGTATAGGGTTTACACCTAAAAAGCACTCAGAATTGAGGTGTTGTGTATTTTTTAGGAGTTAAACGCGCAAATGTGTTATGTCACAATTCCAGCGCGCAGCCACGCATCATTACATAACCCTACGTACTAGCAGCAGCAGGATCCCGCGTACTAGGGACCCGCGTGCATCTGATTGTTCCACGCACGCAGCGGATCCTACCCCGCGTGCATCTGTACTACTGATCCCTGCGCCTGGATCAGTCGTGACTAATCCGACAACCAGGTACCGCTCAGAAGGGCTACAACCTAGTTAGGGTTGCCTAGTATATGTAACAAAAGGACATATGCATTACTAATGATCTAAAAAGATCAAAACTTAAATAAAATTAATGAAAATTAAGTTTTAAACATTTTTTAATAATAAATCAAAGATCAAGGACTACCACGTAAACCATGGATCTTGATCTTTGAAGGCCACAAAACACTACAAGAAGTGTTCATAAAAATTATTACAAATTATCTAAATAATCAGCAGATAAAGGAAAATCAGTAAACATCCACATCTGCACTCTTTGAAGCAATTTAAATTGTACAAATGAAGGATGAGTACAGAATGATCAAATTTAAGCCATAACAGATTAACAGATCCTGTGGCTAAAATAGTACACAAATCCAGCAGATCTAAGGACAGCTGATTGACAGCACCAAGTAGACGTGCTAAATTTGCCCTTACTGGCTTGCCAGTCTCAGCCCACGAGCAGAAACATCTCTACATGCCCTGAGAAGACCAAAATCACCCCAAAAAGGTATTTATACAGACCTCTTTGGACCCAATCAGTTAATCAGTTAACCAGGAATTATTTATTATCAATCAGACACAGTGTCATTGTTAGTCAAGTGCTTATATAAAGATAAGCAAGTGATTTATGAATTAGTCTGCAGTAGTATTATTTTACCTTTATAACCAATCAACCATTTAAGTTTAGTCAAGCAATCTACCCCATCTGCTCTGAAACCCTTCCAATTATTCCAGGATTTTCGTGGTAAAGTGCTCAGAGTGAGTTTTACCCCTCCTGTCTAGGCCGCTTGTGCTGTTAAGCCTGGCCATCAGTGGAATAAGTCCTTCTGAGGCACCCATATTTATTCCAAGTTTCTTAAAAACTGCCTAAGGAGGCCCCTTGAAGAGAGGTTGCTAGTCTGTAAAGATCCCCAGTAGTATAATACTGTGGCCCCTCTTTTATATTATATTGAAAACCATTCACTACCAAACCAATTAAACCTTGCAACTGCTCTTATTTGAGCTTCTAAGCATTTATTATTGGAATAATAATTATTATTATCATTCCAGCATTTTTATCACTCTCTGTAGCTAAAGGACTGCAAGGTTCCTGGTATCAGAGAGCTGACAACTGGGGTTCTGGCCAGGAATATCCTTAAATAATTAATTTTTAATTATTTCTTCCTTGGACCAGTCTATTTATTTTTAAAAAATAAGTTAACATACTTATAACATATATTTTTGATCATTTGTTTCTCTAGTGGATCTTAAGACCAACGGAGAATTGATCAATTATTATTTGGACCTTCTTAAAAAGAAAAGAGAAGAAAAACTCCATAACTTTGTCCCTGTTATTATAACTCCTGAGCAAAAACAGGATAAATGGCTTTATTATAAGCAGCAGGTTATAAAAGACAAAGAACTCAAGCTTGAAAGAATTATCAATTTCAATTATTTATTAAGGCAACATAAGGAGTGGAAAATTTATCAAAGGAAGCTTTATATTTATAAACTAAATAATCCTGAAGATAAAGAAAAACCCAAAAATAATAAAAGTGATAATTTTTTGCTAAAAATCACCTTATCACGTAAAAATACAAAAATATATTAAACTTATATTTTTTTTATCCATCTCAGTGGATTTTTTTTTTGGTGATATCATTGAACAAGACCTCCTAGAGGACGTCCCATACAGTGTACCATTGGATTTACCCTTGGATTTATCCCAGTATCTGATTGAGACTCACTCAGACCCCGTTGGAATACCTTCCAAGGATAGTTGTGATCCCAACCAAGTGTTGGTACCGTTAAATTTAACTCTAAGTAAGTTAAAATATTTATAAAAAATTATTAAAAATATAAAACACACAAAAAATATTATTTTCATAAATTTAAAGACTTTTTTCAAAGTTTTGACAAAAGACTTGTTGGAATACTGTACCACATCTTTTCCATCTCTTCAGCATTCCTTTTTTCATCTAGTCATGTCTCATTTACTTCTACCCTTATTCTTATCATTCTTCCGTCACATGTTCTCCTCATGCCTCATCCGGTGTCTCTATCACATTTCACCTGTCACTTCCGCCCGCCTACTCATTGTCTTCTCACATATCACAGGCGCGCACACCTACATGTCACCAGCCTCATTTGCGTGCCCATCACCTGAGGACAGATTGTCGAGCCAGTCTGAAGGTCTCTTTCCTCATCCTTCTTTCTGACTCCCAATCTGCGTGTCCTCAGGTGAGTAACTGTTCTTTCTGATTCTTCTGTCTCCTTTAATTCTCATCTCATATTTCCTCTTTTTGTTCATTCTCAATTCATCTCTCATAAGAAATATTATCCTTCTTTCTGACTCCCAATCTGCGTTTCCTCAGTGAGTTCCAATAGGTTATGAGCCCAGAATTGCAAGCAATTAGATAAGCGCACCCATCCAACTTGAAGGATCCGTCAAACCTGGTGAGGTTAAACACATCAATCATGGAAGAAGTAAACAACTCCCATCAAGTTCTAAAAAATCCATTGATCATCCCTCTCAGCGCCCCAGGATCCGAATCAAACTATCTGGACTGGGCCATGATACTCAGAATACACTTCGGAGCATCAGGCGTTGGATATCTGATCAGCAACACTCTACAAAAACCAGATCAAGAAACATGGTCACGCGACAACCTTGCGGTCTGCTCAGTCATCTCCAGATCCATCACTCCGTCAAACTTCCAGTTCATACGCAAACACGAAGAAAGCGCAATGGGTATGTGGAACGCATTGAAAGACGCTCATCAAGACAACTCCTCAGGTGGAAGGATGTATTGGCTACAAAAAATACTCCTCACGAGACTGAATGACAAAGAAATGACCACTCACCTGTCAGAAATCGTTTTGTACGGAGAAAAACTGTCATTGCTGTTCACCATGGACAATCCCCTCCCAGCCGACGACCTTCTATCAACCGCCATCCTTCTCTCCTTACCCAACGACTGGCTGAGCTGCGTGTCCAGCATGATGAACAAGGAGTCGGCCCCTTCAGCCAGACTCATAACGGCTCTCAAACAAGAACATTTGCGTTGCCAAACTCGAGATGAGGATGTCATGGCGAACTCAGCAAGATTGCATCAGTCAAAAGCCAGCAACCCCCAAAGTAGAACCTCCGAACACAGACAATCAAGAACCTACTTCTGCACGCATTGCAATGTCGAAGGACACTCTTTCTCCCGGTGCACAGAAGTGAGAAGAGTCCTAAGTCAGCTGAAGAGAACAAACGTCAAGACCAAAAGTAGACCCAGAACAAACAGCCAAAAACCCGCTGATGCGAATCTCAGCAAAGTCAATACCAAAAAATTTGAATCAGAGTTGGATGACTTCTTGGACTCACAAATCGTCGTCCACTCAGGATCAGCAGCAGTAAGCAGTGCCTCAAAAATCACTCCCCATCAACAAAGAGACTTCAACCTTGACTCAGGTTTCTCAATCTCAATGACTCCATACGGAGACCAAGTCAATTGCAAAATCCCCGACAACACCGTCATTCGCCTCGCAGATGGTTCGATGATCAAATAAGTTGAAAAAGGAATAATTCCTTTTCCTTTTGGTCATCTAAAATCCTTCGTGGCCCCAAGTCTTCACGACCCATTGCTTTCCATCTCCAACATCTGTGACGCAGGTCTGACTGTTGTTTTCCAAAAGGACAGCTGTAAAATATTTGACAAATCGATATCAAATATAAATCAGCAACCACTGCAAACCGGATACAGAAGGGACAACCTATACTATCTCTCACAAGAAAATGTAAGCAGTGAAGAATCAAATCAGTCAAAGATCGTTCAAACCTCTGACAACAGTCTTTTTGGTTACCACTGTAGGCTGTCTCATCTGAACTTGAAATCACTCCAGAAATACCTGAAATCCCACGGGATAGAACCAAACCCAAGGGACAAAAAGAACGTTCAGCAATGTATCACTTGCATACAGTCAAAAATGAAGAGAAAACCCTTCCACACTCTTCTAAGTTATTGATCAACTAAACCCAGTCAACTCATTCACACCAACATATGCAGCTTTGAATCCATCTCTAGAGAAGGATATAAGTACTTTGTCACCTTCATCAACGACTGCTCAAAGGCTCTCTTTGCCTATCCCATTCGCTTCAAATCTGACGTTCTCAAAACCACTCAAAACTTCATCTCCTTTTTCAAAAACAAATACAACCTGAAGGTTATAGCCTTAAGATCAGACAACGGAGGCGAGTACCTGAACCAGGCCATGAAAGACTACCTTGGTCAAAAGGGAATATCTCATGAACCTGGACCCCCTCACTCACCACAACTAAACGGGGTTGCCGAACGATCAAATCGCACCATCTGCAACATAATCAGGTGCTCTCTTACCTCATCCAATCTGCCTAAATCCTTCTGGTCAGACGCTCTTGACCACTGCATGTTCTCCTTCAACTCATATCCGTGCAAAACACCTCAAGGGTTTGTATCACCTAACTCCATCCTCCAGTCCACCAACGCTGATCCAAAATATCTCCATCCGTTTGGCTGCCTTGTGTGGTACAAGATCCCCAAGGCTAACAGAAACAAACTGGATAATAAAGGACGCCCCGCTATTCTCTTGTCATATCTTCTCAATCATTCCGGTTTTTGTCTGTATGATCTGACCTTGGGAAAGACCATCAAATCTCGCAACTGCATCTTCAATGACCACTCCTTCCCTTATGGTCGCTCTCTCATCCCAGAAGAAGACCACACCCCCGTCCCTGTAGAGCTACCGTGGCCCGATCTACCGTCAAACCCACCTGACACCGCTCCCGCCTCTTTGCTCAACCCTCCTTCACCACCGTCTCAAACCCTCCCTGCTCATCCCTCTCCTGCCTCCTCCAATCCCTCTACGCCATCCAACTTCTTGCTCTTGTCACCCTGCCCTGTCCGTGCGTCACTCCCCCCCCGCAGCCTTTCCGGTCCTTTAGCCCAGCACCATCCAACAACTCCAACCTTCTCCCTCCTCTCGCTCTTACACCCCCCCGTCCTCTCCATCTTCCCCCGACACTCCTCTTCTCCCCACGTCCTCAACCTGCCCAACCTCCCTCCCCTCCCAACCTCCTGCTCGTGCCCCTCCCCGCCTCCCCTCCCCGCGCCAATCCTCTCGCATATCTCGTCCGCCATCCCGTTACAGAAACTTCTCCCGGCATGCCTCTGTTAAGGACAACCTGACTGCCCCCAAGATGTGGAAGCAGCTCCTACGCTCCCCGCACCATTGTTGCTGGATCACCTTGGCTCAAGAGGAAATGTTGTCTCTCCAGGGTATGAAGACGTGGACCCTTGTGCCTCCCCCAAAAGGTCGCAAGATAATTCAATGCAAGTGGGTCTTCAAGGTGAAAAGGCGTCCGGATGGCTTGATTATTAAGCTAAAAGCCCGGCTTGTCGCCATGGGATTCTCCCAGGTTCAGGCTCTGGACTTCTCCGAAGTGTTCGCCCCCACTCTCCGGCTCGAGAAGCTCCGCCTGCTACTCAGTCTCCTCGGACACAAGTGCTGGGTTGGACGCCAGCTGGACTTCAAGACGGCTTTCCTGAATGGCCACCTTGATGAGCCCATCTACATGACTCAGCCCCCCGGTTTCAAAGATCCCCACCACCCGGACTGGGTCTGCCGCGTCACCAGGGCAATATACGGCCTCAAGCAGTCTCCCCGTCAATGGAACCTTGAACTCAACTCAGCGCTTCTGTCTTTGGGACTCTCTCGCTCCGCCTACGACCCCTCTTTGTACTACAAACTAGTTGGCGGCAACCTTATAGGAGCCGTCACCGCTCACGTAGACAATCTTGCCGTCGTTGGCACGCCCTCCTTCACTGCCTCCTTCACAAAGGCCATCGGCCAGCGTTTCAAGGTTGGTTCCAACAAAGATCTCTCCCTCTTTCTGTCCATCTCCATCACCCGTGACATTGCCCGTAGGTCCGTCTCCATCTGTCAGTCTCACTACATCTCCTTGGTCACGGACTCCTACCTCCCTGGCACCGTCGCGACTGCTCAAACTCCCACGGATGTTCATTTCAAGGATCTCTCTCCGCGCACCGCATCTTCTCCTCCCTCTCCTCCCCGCTACAACCAGCTCATTGGGTCCCTTCTATGGGTCTCTCAGTGCACTCGTCCGGATGTCGCATTTGCGGTCAACCGGCTCTCCCAATTCCTCACAGATCCCTTGCTCGACCACTGGACCGCCGCGCTCCGCATCCTCCGTTTCCTTCACACCACTCGTGACCACCGTCTTACCCTGGGCGGCCCCTCGGTGGCGCTCTCAGGGTACAGCGACTCCGACTGGGCCAAGGACAAATGCGACCGTCGCTCCACCTCGGGCTACACCTTTCGCCTAGGTAATGGGGCTATCTCCTGGAAATCAAAGAAGCAGCCTACGGTCTCTCTCTTGAGCACCAAGGCTGAATACAAAGCTCTCTTGGACTCCTGCAAGGAGGGCCTCTGGCTCCGCAACATCCTGGTCGAACTCCGCCTTAGGGATGACTACCCCGTCCCACTGCTGGTTGACAACAAAGGGGCCGAAGCCCTCGCCAAGAATCCGGAACACCACTCACAAACCAAACACATCAATGCCCGCCATCATTTCATTTGCAAGTGCGTTGTCAAGGGGGTCTTCAGAGTAGGTCACGTTGCCACCAGCAACATGCTAGCGGATATGCTAACCAAGCCCCTATCTCGTGTTCTGCTCGAATCTCATCAGCGCATGTTTGGTATCTCTGGCTGTGGTTAGCAAGGGGGGGTGTTGGAATACTGTATCACATCTTTTCCATCTCTTCAGCATTCCTTTTTTTCATCTAGTCATGTCTCATTTACTTCTACCCTTATTTTTATCATTCTTCCGTAACATGTTCTCCTCATGCCTCATCCGGTGTCTCTATCACATTTCACCTGTCACTTCCGCCCGCCTACTCATTGTCTTCTCACATATCACAGGCGCGCACACCTACATGTCACCAGCCTCATTTGCGTGCCCATCACCTGAGGACAGATTGTCAAGCCAGTCTGAATGTCTCTTTCCTCATCCTTCTTTCTGACTCCCAATCTGCGTGTCCTCAGGTGAGTAACTGTTATTTCTGATTCTTCTGTCTCCTTTAATTCTCATCTCATATTTCCTCTTTTTGTTCATTCTCAATTCATCTCTCATAAGAAATATTATCCTTCTTTCTGACTCCCAATCTGCGTGTCCTCAGTGAGTTCCAATAATACTTACATAGTTTTTTTGGTACTATGTATCAAAATAGGTGCAACACCCGTGCAACTGGTAGAGCCCTGTCATATGGATCTCTGCCTTGAGGAACCCGTACGAGCAAGGACTCCAGTCGCAAGCGCAATGAGGGGACTCAAACCTGTGACCATAGTGTCACACGGGACGACAATGGCAACAACCACGGCCGCCAACTCGACCAACAGACCGTTGGAGAGGCCTCCGTCGCCCACCAGGTTTTCAAAGGAGGGTACAGGTTCTCCTACGCCACCCCAGCTGGACTCAACCAAGGAGGAAAGGGTCAAAGTGTTAGTGAAAGAGCACATGAGCTATTGGGAATAATTCAGGTTGGCTCAGACCCAGGAGGATCAACCAGGTATGAGAAAAGCCATTTCTCAGGCAAAGAAATCTCAGATTTCTCTGCAAAGGTTGATCCCAAAGAAAAAAGTAGAAGGCTATGTGCAGAACTGGAATCCTTTAGATCAGTTAGCTTCCTTCAAGGGAAAGGACCCCAAAAAAGAGGAGATCCTCAGCCCATCAGAAGTTAAGGAACCCAAAGGATTGGGAAAAAATAATATCCTTAGCCCAGAAGTGGAAAAAGGTGTACCGCAATTAGATGTAGAAGCTCTTAATAGCTTTTCTGTAAATGTGTCTCACAATTTTACCATTATTAGCCAATGCTTTGACAAAGTTTATAACCAATTGGACAAGTTAAGTTCAAGTATTTTTAAAGTGATTGAAACTCAGTCTCAGATTATGAGAATTGATGAGTTGGAAATACAACAAATCAAGGATAGTATGAGAGCTAGTAAGTTTGACCTGATGAAACATATTGATGACAATCAATCAATTCTTCAGGAAGATATTCTTGCAACCATAAAGCAGCTTAAAGAAGAAGTTAAGAAAACTAGTCCTATTCCTTCAGGTCATCTGACTAATAAAATTGACTTATTAAGCAACAAACTTGGTTTAGAGTTAGGTATGATTAAGAATGATCTCAAAGATCTTAAGATCAACTCTACTAACTCTCCAGTCATTGACCTAGAAGAAATTAACCTGCCAGGTTCACCAGTACTCCTAGTGTTCCTCCCAGGACCGGGATAACTAGGAATGGGTCTTTCAGACCCAATCCTACTCCGGAAATGGAGCAGGCTTTGAAGCTGCTTCCTCCCATCACTGAATGGCCTAAATTCTCCGGAGAAGGAGAATAAAACCATGTCAGTTTCATGAATTTTATTGACTATACTCTTTCTTCCTACAAGCTCCCTGATGCAATAGCTGTGGTAAGATTGCCCAGATTATTTGAAGGAGTAGCTCTTGATTGGTTTATCAATAAAAGAGAAGAAGTTGGATCTTTATCCTGGAATTCTTGGAAATAATTGATTAAAGTGCAGTTTTGTACCAGGATTTGGAAAAGAAAGATGATAAAAACGTTTGAAACTTCCCAGTTTGATCCATTCAAGGACAAACCTCATAAGTGGTGTTTAGAACAGAAAAAGAGGTTGGACTGTTTTTACCCTGATGCTGATAAAGAAGAAGTCAATGAAAGACTCCTCAAATTATGTCCTGGACAAATCAACCACAGTTTAAGATGTAGAATGCCTATGGATTCAGATCTTTCCACCTTAATAGGTGTATTGGAAGAGACTATTGATATGAATGGTCTTGACAAAAGGGTCAATAGACCCCCAAGGAAACAAAATACTAGCAACAGGGAAGAATATATCGCGTAAACAAAGGAATCCCCTGCTACTAATCCATCTAATTTGGAAGTCAAAAAGACTCCAGAATCAAAAGAGAAAGTTTGTTGGAACTGTAACCAAACAGGACACGTAAAACCTGATTGTCCTCTACCTAGGAAAAGGATTAATCTTATTGAAAGAGAAGAGTGTGACAATCCTGACCCTCACCATGATGATACTGACGGATCACTCTCTGATTGTGATCTAATAATCACTAACCCTATCAATGTTATTGAAGTTAGTATTGAGTCTTCTCTGGACATAAATTCCGTCAATGAGGATTCTAACTTACCTCAAAAATGGAATCCCAACATGAAGATACACCACATCTCTGAGGCTAAGGCTTTAACCCTAAAAGCATCTGCCAGTAAAAGTTACACTTCAGGAAAAAAATGCTATGCTACTGGTTTAATCCAAGGTTCCCCAGTTAAGTTACTTCTAGACAGTGGAGCCTTTTGCTCATGTGTTGGTTCAACTTATTTGAAGAAACAAGACCCAAACTGGAAACTGAACTTACTACCAGTACCTCAGACTAAGTTCAGCAGTTGTAATTCTGCTTTCAATTCTGTTGGATTATGGTCTTCTGATATCATACTCCCTCACTCTAAAGGATCACTCAAACTAAACATTGAATTTGTAGTGCTCCAAAACGGAGTATGTGATTATTTTATCCTTAGGAATAATTCTCTTTGCCTATATGGTATAGATGTATTCCAAAGCAAAGGTAGATACTTCACCGTAGGGGGAGACTGGAATAAGAAGTTCCAAATATGTCATGTCAATGCTCAAACTTCTGATTCAAATTATGAAAAACACTTAGAGAAGTTCAATAAGGAATACTTTTCTCAAGCTTCTTCAAATGCCCTTCTCAATGAAGAACAGAAACAGGATATCCTAAAAGTATGCTTTGAAAATCAGAATGCTTTCTTTACCAAAGATCACCCCATTGGTAACATCAAAGGAAATGACATGATCCTAACTCTAACTATTAAGCCTCCTTACCCACCTAACCTCAGGAGACCTGCTTACCCATTGATTCCAAAATATAGAGCTGCTCTGGAAACCCATATTCAAGGGTTTGTTGACTTAAAAGTCTTAAGGAAAGTAGGCCACAATGAATAAGTGGATATTACTACCCCAGTAATTATAGATTGGCACAATGATAAGTCAAGAATGGTTGGAGATTTTAGAATGCTTAACAACTATAACCAAGCTGACTATTATCCAATTCCAAGAATTGACCATGCTCTACATAACCTGTCCAAGGCTAAGTACATAACCACCATGGACATGCTGAAAGGTTTTCACCAGAAACCTATCAGCCCTGATAGCCGGAAATTCATGAGAATTATCTGTCATTTGGGAATTTACAAGTATCTTGGGATGCCTTTTGGTATTAAAAATGCTCCTTCTCATTTTCAAAGGATGATGGACACAGTCCTAGGATTATTCATCAGACAGGGATGGATGATGGTATACATTGATGATGTTATCATTTACTCTGATCATTGGGATACTCACATGGAAAAATTAAGGCTGGTCCTCAAAACAATCTCTGCCGTAGGATTGAAAGTATCAATCAAAAAATGTAACTTTGGCCAAGGGGAACTCAAAGACTTAGGACAAATTGTCTCTGGGCTAACCTTAGCTGCTGACCAAAAAAAGATAGCAGCAGTGATGAATAGGCCTATGCCGCAGAATGAAACTGAACTCCTATCCTTCATCAGCTTCTGCAGCTACTATAGGAAGTATTTACCAAAGTTTTCTCTCCTAACCAAATGTTTGTATGAGATCTGCAACAACACCACTGTGTTTGAAATGACTCATGATAGAGTCAAAAATTATGAGGAACTCAAAATGGCAATGACTTCAGCTCCAGTACTGATCCAGCCAGATTACTCTAAAACTTTCAAGCTCTACATAGATTCCAGCATGGAAGGGCTAGGAGCTGCTTTACACCAGGAAGTCATAGAAGATGATAAACCAGTGGAAAAACCTATAATCTTCATATCTAGACAAATTAAAGATACTGAGAAAAGGTACGGTGCAAGCCAAATGGAATGCCTTGCCTTAGTATGGGCCCTAGAGAAACTCCATTATTACTTACAAGGCACCACCTTCACTGTTATTATTGACTGCAACACTGTCGTAACCTTGATTAACATGAAGACCCCTAGCAGGCATATGTTGAGATGGCAGATAGCTATACAACAGTACAGAGGACAGATGACCATAGTTCATCAAGCTGGGACTAAACATCAGAATGCTGATAGTCTAAGCAGGAATGCGTTACCCAATGAACCAAGTAACCCTGCCTATGATCCAAAGGATAATGACATCTTCCCTATCCTTAATATTAACAGGTTAAAAATTGAAGCTCCCATAATGGGCATCCATGTTTGTGAACTAAATGAATCATTGTTCAACTCTATCAAAGAAGCTTACAGTTCTGGCATAAAGACTCTGATTACTATTATGGAAAGTACCTCTCCACCTCCTGAATTGATCAATAGCCTACCTGAAACTATTTTGAAACCATAAAAAGCCGGAAGATTCACCATATGGGATGGTCTGGTATAGTATAGGAATCAACATTAAAGTGTCATAGTCTTAATGAAGGATGACCATATCAAACATGTTCTGGCTGAGTGCCATGATAACTGCTCATCTGGTCATTTGTCTGCTGATAGAACCTTGGATAAGGTTAAAAAAACTGCTTGGTGGGTTAATCGGAGAGACTCCACTATACAGTATGTTACCAGTTGTGAAACTTGTCAGAAGTCCAACAGGACTACTGGGAAACGGTTTGGACTGCTGCAAAGGATTTCTGAACCCAAGAAAAGATGGGAGATCATCAATATGGACTTTGTGAATGGACTACCACCAGGAGGAGCCTATTCCTACAACTCAGTCTTAGTCATTGTGGATAGGTTCTCCAAGAAAGCAAAGTTCCTGCCTAATCACAAGGAAGACACTGCTATTGAAGTTGCCCTATTATTTTGGAACAGACTCATTTCTGATGTTGGAGTTCCCAATATTATTATCAGTGACAGAGATCCTAAATTCACCTCTGAGTTCTGGATGAATCTACATGATATGCTTGGAACCACCTTAGCTTTCTCTACCGCTTATCACCCTCAGACGGATGGATTAGCTGAGAGGATGATTCAGACCCTGGAAGACATGCTCAGGAGATTCCGTGGCTTTGGACTAGAGTACAAGAATTCTTACAGTTTTTGCCACAATTTGGTTAGCCTTTTACCTGCAATGGAGATGGCCTACAACAGTAGCAAACACTCTACCACTAAGGAAGCACCTTACATACTGGAAAGAGGATGGATTCCTAGATTACCCAAGGATAACTTTAACCACCAGCTAACCAACATTCAGCCTACATCACTTTATTTTAAGAAGATGATAGATGAAACCAAAAAACATGCTGTGAAATGTGTCCAGGATGCTGTGGAGTATAACTAGCAAAGATGGGATGAAACCCATAAGGAACCTGATTTCAAGGTTGGTGATCAAGTCTTGATCTCTACCACTAACCTTACCAACTTGGGTGGAAATGGGAAGCTTAGACCAGCTTTTGTTGGACCTTTCACCATTAACAAACTTCATGGTAAAAATGCAGTGGAATAATCCTCAGTGATGAGCTTTCTAGGAAACATCCAGTCTTCCCAGTAAGCCTCATCAAACACTACCACCCAAGGAATGGAGAACATAGTCCTTCCCCTGCAATACCTGTTACAGAAGAACCTGAAAAGGAAAAAGGTAAAATTAGCAAGATCCCTAAGGATAAGAAAGATAGGATCAATGGAAAAGACGTCAGACTCTACCTGGTTAGATACAAAAGAGAATCAGCTGATAAAGATGAATGGTTGCCTGAACGTAATATCCCTGACGGACCTATACACCTGAGGAACTACACAGCCAACAGGAGGAATTAGCCCATTAGCCCAAATTTTTTTTCAGATATAGACATATCTTGGAGCGGGGGAATGTCAGCTTGCTACTATATAGAGAGCAAAACTGTCAAATAATAACACAAAATAAGAATAACTCAATGAACAAATCAAGGAGTGAGAAATCCATGAATATTATTACGGGAATGGATTCCTCACCCAAAATTAGGTAGGGTCACTCATTGACCCCACCCTTGAATTCCAAGTCCTTATATTTTTAAAATAATTAAAAGGAAAAGTACTAAAAATTACAAAACCTGTATGGCAATTTTTGGCCATTTTAATATTTCACACGTGTTGTCACGTATAGGGTTTACACCTCAAATTCACTCAGAATTGAGGTGTTGTGTATATTTTAGGAGTTAAACGCGGAAATGTGTTATGTCACAATTCCCGCGCGCAGCCCCGGATCATTACAAAACCCTACGTACTAGCAGCAGCAGGATCCCGTGTACTAGAGACCCGCGCGCAGCTGATTCTGCCAATCACGCAGGGGATCCTACCCCGCGCGCATCTGTACTACTGATCCCCGCGCCTGGATCAGTCGTGACTAATCTGACAACCAGGTACCGCTCAGAAGAGCTACAACCTAGTTAGGGTTGCCTAGTATATGTAACAAAAGGACATATGCATTACTAATGATCTAAAAAGATCAAAACTGAAATAAAATTAATGAAAATTAAGTTTTAAACATTTTTTAATAATAAATCAAAGATCAAGGACTACCACGTAAACCACAGATCTTGATCTTTGAAGACCACGAAACACTACAAGAAGTGTTCATAAAAATTATTAAAAATTATCTAAATAATCAGCAGGTGATGACAAATCATTAAACATCCACATCTGCAAGCTTTGAATCAATATAAATAGTACAAATGAAGGATGAGTACAGAATGATCAAATTTGCGCCATAACAGATTAACAGATCCTGTGGCTAAAATAGTACACAAAACCAGCAGATCTAAGGACAGCTGATTGACAGCACCAAGTAGACGTGCTAATCTTGCCCTTACCGGCTTGCCAGCCTCAGCCCACGAGCAGAACCCTCTCTACGTGCCCTGAGAAGACCAAAATCACCCCAAAAAGGTATTTATACAGACCTCTTTGGACCCAATCAGTTAATCAGTTTACCAGGAATTATTTATTATCAATCAGACACAGTTTCATTGTTAGTCAAGTGCTTATATGAAGATAAGAAAGTGATTTATGACTTAGTCTGCAGTAGTATTATTTTACCTTTATAACCAATCAACCATTCAAGTTTAGTCAAGCAATCTACCCCATCTGCTCTGAAACCCTTCCAATTATTCCAGGATTTTCGTGCTAAAGTGCTCAGAGTGAGTGTTACCCCTCCTGTCTAGGCCGCTTGTGCGGTTAAGCCCGGCCATCAGTGGAATAATTCCTTTCTGAGGCACCCATATTTATTCCAAGGTTCTTAAAAACTGCCTAAGGAGGCCCCTTGAAGAGAGGTTGCTAGTCTGTAAAGATCCCCAGTAGTATAATACTGTGGCCCCTCTTTTATATTATATTGAAAACCATTAACTACCAAACCAACTAAACCTTGCAACTGCTCTTATTTGAGCTTCTAAGCATTTATTATTGGAATAATAATTATTATTATCATTCCAGCATTTTTATCACTCTCTGTAGCTAAAGGACTGCAAGGTTCCTGGTATCAGAGAGCTGACACAGACCATTCCATATGGTGAACCTTCCGGCTTTGTATGGTTTCAAAAGAGATTCAGGTAGGCTATTAATCAATTCAGGAGGTGGAGAAGTAATTTAGATAATAGTGATCAGAGTCTTTATGCCAGAACTGTAAGCTTCTTTGATAGAGTTGAACAAGGATTCATCAAATTCACAAATGTGGATTCCCATTATAGGAGCTTCAACTTTCAATATGTTAATTTTAAGGATAGGGAAGATATCATTATCCTCTGGGTCATCAGCGGAGTTACTTGGTTCATTGGGTAGAGCATTCCTACTCAGACTGTCAGCATTCTGGTGTTTGTTCCCAGCTTGATTTACTATTGTCATTTTTCCTCCGTACTTTTGGATAGCTATTTGCCATCTTAACATGTGCCTGCTTGGAGTCTTCATGTTCAACAGGGTTCTAAAAGCATTGCAATCCGTAATAACCACAAATTTAGTACCTTCCAGATAGTAATGGAGCTTTTCTAAGGCCCATACTAGGGCTAGGAATTCCATTTGACTAGCACCATATCTTTTCTCTGTGTCCTTTACTTGCCTAGAGATAAAGAGTATTGGTTTTTCTACTGGTCTATCATTCTCTATGAATTCTTGACAAAGTGCAGTGCCTAGCCCTTCCATGCTGGAATCATTATATAATATAAACTTTTTACTGTAATCAGGTTGTATTAGTACGGGGGCAGTATTCATAGCCAGCTTGAGTTTCTCATAGTTCTTAAATCTTTCATGAGTCATTTCAAACAGGGTATTGTTGTTGCAAATCTCATACAAACACTTAGTTATTAATGCAAACTTGGTTAGGTACTTCCTATAGTAGCTTCAGAAGCTGACAAAGGATAGGAGTTCAGTTTTTTTCTGAGGCATTGGCCTGTTCATAACAGCTGCTATTTTGCTTTGGTCAGCTGTAAGAGTTAGACCAGATACTATGTGACCTAGTGCTTTGAGTTCACCATATCCAAAGTTGCACTTTTTCATGGATGCTTTTAATCCTGCAGCAGAGATGGTTTTTAGGACCAGTCTTACTTTCCATACTTGCCTTATGAACTGGCCTATTACAGTGTCCATCATCCTCTGAAAGTGGGAAGGAGCATTCTTGATTCCAAAGTGGATCCTCAAGTACTCATAGATACCTAGGTGACATATGATCCTCATGAACTTCCTACTGTCTGGGCTGATGGGGATCTGGTGGAATCCTTTCAGCATGTCCATGGTAGTAATAAACTTAGCTTGTGAGAGATTATGAAGGGCATGGTCAATCCTGGGAATGGGGTAATAGTCTCCTTCAGTGTCATTTTTCAACATCCTAAAATCTCCTACCATCCTTGAATTATCATTTTACCAAGCTATAATCACAGCAGTAGTGATATCTACTTGCTCATTGTGTCTACTTTCCTCAGGACTTGTAAGTCAATTAGCTGCTGGATGTGGGTTTCCAAGGCTGTTCTTGATTTTGGACTGGAAGGATAAGCAGGTCTTCTCAGATTAGGAGGGTAAAGGGCTTTGATAGTTAAGGTAAGGATCATATCATGTCCTTTGATGTTACCAATAGGGTGGTCCTAAGTGCAGAAAGCATTCTGATTCTCAAAGCAGACCTGAAGGATATCAAATTTTTGATCTTCACTGAGTTGGTCATTCAGGGCAGCTTGGGAGCAGTATTCCTGGTTAAAGGTTTCCAGGTGTTTCTGATAAGTGGAGTCAGTTGGTTGAGCATTAACATGGCATATTTGAAACTTCTTCTTCCAATTGCCTCCTATAGTAAAGTATCTTCCTTTACTTTTCAATACATCTATACCATACAGGCAAAGAGAATCATTTCCTAAAATGAAGTAATCACACATTCCATTCTTGAGTACTACATACTCAACCTTGAGTCTCAGGGAAACTTTGGGATGGGGAAAAATGAGATCTGCAAACCATACTCCAATAGCATTAAGGGAGGAGTTGCAACTGCTGAACTTAGCTTGTGGAACTGGTAGCAAGTATTCTTTCCAGTTGGGGACTTGGTTCTCTAAGTAACTTGTCCCAACACAGGAGCAGAAGGCTCCACTATCTAGGAGTATTTTCACGGGAGAACCTTGGATTAGTCCAGTAGCATAACAAGTTTTGCCAGTGGTGTAGCTTTTTCCAATAGAGGGTTTCAGAGTCAGAGTCTTGGCTTCAGAAACATGTTGGATTTTCATGTTGGGAGTCCATTGTTGTGGTAGATTGGAATCCTTGCTGACTGAATTGATTTCCAGGGAGGACTCTATGTCTCCTTCAATGACATTGATGGGGTTAGTAATCATTAATTCATACTCAGATAATGATCCATCAGTGTCATCCAGTTGAGGGTTGAGTTCATTATCCTCATCTCCTCCTTCAATGAGATTGATCTTTCTTCTGGGCTAGGGACAGTCAGGTCTTACATGTCCAGTTTGGTTACAGTTCCAGCATAACTTTTCTTTGGTCTCAGAAGTCTTTTTGATTTCTAATCAGGGATTTTTTGAGTCCTTAGTTTTTGGATTATACTCTTGTCTAACCTTGTGAGCAAGTTCCCTGGGTCTATTGGTCCTTTTTTCAAGACCATTCATGTCAATAGTTTCCTCCAAGATACCAATAAGGGTGGAGAGATCAGCATCCATAGACATTCTACACCTTACACTGTGATTAAGGTTTTGGGGACATAGGCTGAGGAGTCTTTCATTGACTTCCTCTTTGTCAGCTTCAGGGTAGAAGAAATCTAACCTCATCTTTTGTTCCAAACACCACTTGTGAGGTTTGTGCTTAGCAGGGTCAAAAGGTGATGTCTCAAAGATTTTCATCATTTTTCTTTTTCATATTGTGGTACAAAATTGTTCTTTGATAAGGACTTTCCAAGAATCCCAATTCTGAGGTCCTACTTCTCCTCTTTTGTTGATGAACCAATCCAAGGCTACTCCTTCAAACAGCCTGGGCAGTCTTACCACTGCTATAGTGTCAAGTAAATCATAGGAGGCAAGGTTGTAATCAATGAATTTAATGAAACTGATATGGTTATATTCTCCTTCACCTGAGAATTTGGGCCATTCAGCTACAGGAGGTAAGAGTTTCAGAGCTTGTTCCACTTCAGGAGTTGGACTGGGTTGGTAAGATTCATTCCTTTTTTTTCCAACATTAAGAGGAATTTTAGGAGTGTTACTTATCCTAGTAGCCTTTACCTCTTCCAAATAGATCCTAGGAGGAGCAGTTGAATTGACTTTGAGTTCTCTTAAGTCATTCTTAATCATACCTAATTCCAGATCCAACTTGTTGCTCAATAGGTCAATTTTATCAACTAGGTGAGCAGAAGGGGTATCAGTTTTGTTTTTCACTTCTCCTTTGAGCTTCTCAATGTAAAAGAGGATCTCTTCTTGTCCAGAGGAGTAAGTGGTATTGATGTGCTTGATCAAGGAAATTTTTTCACCACTGATATTATCCTTTAACTTATTATTTTCTAACTCATCAATGTGCAATTTTTCAAGTATACTGACTTTGTTTGACTCAATGTTGTCTTTTAATACCTTGGTTCCAGAATCATTAGTTTTCATATTGTCAGCTTGACCTTGGATCATTATGTTGTTATTCAGGAGGACTTTATCAAGTTGCTTATGAATATTATCCCAGTTGCTGCTCAAGATTTTGAACTTGTAAAAGACATCATCAAAAAATTTGTTAAACAATGGTGTAATATCATCAGATCCTAGTTGTGATAGACTTTCTTCCATTTCTGGGCTAGAGATATGATATTTTCCCAATCTTTTGGGTTTCTCATTCTTTGATGATGTGAAGAACTCAACTTTTTGGGGTCTTTTCCCTTTAATTTGGCTAGTTGGTCCCAGGGGTTCCATTTCTTTATGTATTTCTCCACTTCTGCCCTGGGAATTAATTTCTACAGGGTTATTTGAGAGGACTTGGCCCGTGATATGGCCTTTCTCACAGCTGCTGAGTCCTCCTGTTTGTGGGCTTGCTTGTAAGCCTCCCAATGACTCACGTGATCCTTCACCAACCCTTTGATTTTGGACACTTTGACTAGGTCCAGAGTGGGAGGCGTAGGAGGAGGGGTGACTGCGTGGGACAACTGTGGGGGAGAGGGACTCATCTCCAACAATTTGTTGGTCAAGTTGGAGGGCGCCAGTGCTGGCGGTTATTGGGGCACTCATATTGCGGGTTTGAGCCCCCTCATTGTGCTTGCTACGGGCACTTGTATGGGCGCGCATTCTTCTGACCAGAGGTCCATAGGACCGGGCATTTCCTGTTTCGCGGGTGTCGGGTCTGTTTTGCGACATAATGCAAAAAACAATGTGAGTTTTTGTCAAAAAAGTCTTTGAAAAAGGTGAAAAAATAAAAAAAAATATTTTTATTTATTTTTAAATTAATTTAGGCTTACTTAAGCTTAAATTCAACGGTATCGAAGCTTGGCTGGGGTTAAAAGAGTCCTTTGGGGGTAATCCAGGGGGATCTTTGTGGGTACCAATCAAGTCTTGGCTTAAATCCAAAGAACCGTGGTGGGAAATATTTTCCAACAGGTCCTGCTCAATAAAATCTGCTAGGGAAAAGATTCTTTCCACTTAGTTTAAGATGGAAATTAAAATTAGTAAGTTTTTGGTCTTATTATAATTTTTATTAATTTTTTATCAAACTTTGATTTTTTTAGAATTTTTGTTATATATTATTTATTTTAAAAAAATAAAAAAAAATTAAGCTTACTTTCTTTATTCTTATTGAAGAAATAATGTTGCCTCTGATATTTCTTCCAGGCCGTGTGTTTCCTGAGTAAAGAATTAAAATTAATAAGTCTTTCAAGCTCCAATTCTTTTTCCTTAATAGCTTGTTGCTTTTAATGAAGTGATCTGGCTTGTTGTTGCTCAGGAGTTATGATAACAGGCAAAAAATTATGGAGTCTTTCTTCTTTTTGTTGTTTAAGAAGGCTCAAATAATAATTGATTAATTCTCCATTGTTTTAAAGGTCCACTGGAGAAAAAATAATCACAAGTAAGGATAATAAGTATTTCTACTTATTTTTACGTGAAATATCTGGTCCAAAGAAATAAATTAATTAAAAATTAATTCTTCAGGGATATTTCCTGGACAGACCCCCAGTTTTCAGCTTGATGATGCCAGAAACTTTGCCATCCTTTAGCTACAGGAAGTGATATTGGTGTTGGAATAATAATTCCAAGAAAATTACGGTAAAATGCTTAAATAATTGATTTAAAAGCGAGTGCAAAGTTTGGTTGGTTTGGTTGGATTAAATTTGTTTAAATACATATTTCTCAAGAGGGGCAACAGTTTGTGCAAACTGGGGATCTTTATTTGATAACAACCTCTCTTCAAGGGGCTCTTTTGAACCGTGTAAAGACCTTGGTATAATGAGGTCTTCAATGATTGCTCACAAAAGACTAACTCAAGGGGATGGGTGGACTGGCTGTCTTACAGCACTTATTCCTGGGTTGCAAGGAGGAGACAACTTACTAGTTTAAGTAATTGCTCCAGGAAGCTTGCAGAGATTCACGGTATGAAAGGGTCTCAGGACAATTATAAGGGTTATTTGCTGATATTCTTCACGGAATCAATTTTGGGGCCAGAATTATTAATAATGCTATCAGACTAAAGCCATATATCACTTGTTTATCTTGAATAAACACTTGAGCATGGATGGCAAGGGGTATGGATTGATACTTAAAAATTACTCTGGGTTCAAATCACTTAAAAGGGTTGTTTATATACCCTTTTAGGGTAATAAGACCTTCTCAGGGCATGTAGAGAGGGTTGTGCTTGGGTTCTGAGGCTAGAAGGCTGGCCAGGGCTAGTTTGGCACGTAGTTCAGGTGCGGTCAATCTTCTAGCCTTGTCTATGTTGTATTTCTTTGTGAAATAATTGTCAGAAGGTGTTTCAATGTTAATTTGTTATTTTTATGATTCAGACACATTTCCTGATTTTGTATGAATTTCTTTTGAGTGACATGGGCAAAAGTGGGTATTAGTAGATTCTACGGCATCTTCTGCACATGTTGGGAATTTTTAATAGTTTTTAGGTTAACTCCTTGTTGTGTTTTGTGGTTCATAAAGATTTGGCAATCTCATTTACGTGACAACATTCATTATTGTTTCCCACAATTTATTTGCTTTATATTTTGATTGTCATATTTTTTATTCAATATTCTTAGGTTTCAGACTTCCCCCTGTCTGGCAGTCAAGTTTTTACATATGCATGATGTATGCATGCAGGTTGTAGCCTGTTCCTGCGGTACCTGGCTGTCAGGCTTAGTACAATTTTGTTGAAGCGCGCGGGCTTGACAGCTGCGTGCGGGAATCTGTTGCCTGCGGCCGGTCAGTCATTTTCTATGCGGGCCTTTCAACATGCACCTACATATTGAGTGTCAGGCATTGTGGTGCCCCATCCTGGACACCCTGGCCAGTGCGGAGATTTTAATTTTTTTTATGATTTTTCCTTATCATCATTCATAAGGCATTGTTATCAAAAAAAAAAAAAAAACCATCCATCTACACAATCCTTATCTTCTCAATCCTTTGGACCATCATCATCCTCCCATTGGTACTTCACTCCATTCACCCATCCTGATTGGATTGATGGCTAGTATTGCTAACCTACGTCCAGCCAACCAAACCAAAGGTTCTTGTTCAAGCTTCTCAATCAGTCCAACTTCTAACTGTAGTGCATCTCAGAACGTCCTGTTCAAAGATCAAGCCAACCCAAATCATGATGAACATCATATGTTCAAGCCTAAGAAGACTCAACACGTATGGTATCATCATAAACTAAGGGCCCAACAACTCCAACAAAGGGATGGGAGTTACAGTACCAATGGTGAACAGGCAGAGGACAAGGATGAGGAAGAACTTAATACAAGCAAGGGATCACTTGTTGTAGACAGTCAGACCTCCCCATGCTCTCAATCACAAGATCCTTCAAAATGGTTTGATTGGAAATAAGCTAGTTGTCCTTGAAACCCTCCTTGACTTTCTTGTCCAACAAAGTCATCATAGAACTGACAGTTCAAGCTCCATGTCCATAGCTCCTTCCCTTGTGTTTCAAGGAGGTTGTCTTGGGTAGATCTTGCTTGGCTTTGCACCCCCCCATCCCTGACCCTTGCTTGGCTCGCTTCCTAGACTCTCAGCATCATCCAATCCAACATCATCTCCACCTCCAACCTTCCATCCTGTCTCAAGCGGCCGTCTACCAATCCTTTCCACCTCTAACTCGCTGGTCTCCCGCGCGGCTTGTCCGTTGCCCGCGCAGGTCTTGGAAGTTGCCCATGCCCGTTGGACACCTTCCGGCGGTCATCCCTGGCCCTCGGCAGTTGCCCAGGCCCATCAGGATGCCCACGGGTGTCCCTCTTTGGATTTTTTCTCTCTGAATGCTTGTTTGTTTCTTTTTTTCTTTCTTTTGTTTTCTCATGACACTGATCTGTAAAAAAAAAAAATCCTCTTTCTGCTCTATTTGGAAATCTCTCTTTTAAATAGTCTACAGGCCTCTTTTCTATAAAAGGAGGGGCTCTCCCCTGCTTTTTCTGGAGGATATCATCATCAGATCATCATAGGAAATCATCCAATGGGAGTGTGTGCCTGTGTCCCCCCATCATTGTGAAATTTGATCCTGATCCTTATCCTGGGTATATCTTTGATTGCCCCTGATCCATTTTTGACCCTGAGTCTTTGCCCCTCTGTGACTTTATCCTTATCACCAACCAATAGCCTTGCTGGTTGAAGAAAAATTCTGTCTGTTGGAATTTTTGAGTGTTTTATACCACTCCTTGATCCCCCTTTCTCTGACCATACTGGTCCTTATCCTTGATCATCTTTCTGGAGCCAATCACAATTGATTGAAGAGGTCTTATTAAGCTTAAGACCTAGAGTGTTACACCTCCCTTTATTTTCTTTTGAGTTGCATTCTGCCAGCCTATTCTTGAGTCACTTGAGACGTTTTGAGGTTATCCTTGCTTCAAATCAGTTACTGTTTGCCTTGGAGCTTCTTAAACATTGTGCTTTGTCTTGTACAGCCACCCTCAGTTATCTGGTATCCTTCAAGCGCTTGATTGCGGATAGTTGGGCAGGTTCATTGAGAACATGGAGGTTGCTTGGGTTTGATTGGATCATCCCCAATCTTCTGCTGACAACCAGAGTTATTAGCTTGTGGGAGTTGTTTACATACAACAGCTTTTGTTCCTTGAACTCTAAGAAGACTTTAAATTCTTTTGTTCAAGTTTTTCCCTGCATAACCTTGTCTCCAATAGTGCTGTTCCATCGCTACCAGACCATTGTCATCTTTATCCTCAACTCCTTGATTCCTTGTTTACCAGGTTCTGTACCTTGATCTTGGTTACATTTAAATATTTTTGTAACACTCAGGAGGGCAGCCTAAACAGCACCTTTCCCCTCCACAGAACTGCCACGGCCTAGCACCGTTTGGAGTCTTAAATTTGATCCCCCAAGCCGGGATCACACCAGCAACCTTGGGATTTACAGTCCCAACTTGAAGAATCAACTCCGAAATCCAATCTGATTTTTTTTCTTTTCTTTCTTTTTCTGTTTGTTCTTTTTTCAGATCTGATCCGTGGAGGCAACATGGTCCAGAAGTAATTCCTCCCAATTGTGCACCATCTGGGCAAGATCCTTGTCGTTTTTTTTGTTAAACTCTACTCTTGCCACACTTGTGAGCCACCTTGGAACTCTGCTCCTTTGGATCTCTTAGGAACCCTTCAACATGGAATCTGCTGGATCCTCTTTATTGGTTTGGGCCAAGATGGTCAAAATCAAACCTCAGATGAAAAATTCAGGCTTCAATGGGACCAATGTCAAACACTTCCTGGACTCCTATGAGATGGCTGCGGAAGTGGATGGTGCCAGTGAATATGATATGGCTTATCAGTTATGATTTTTTATCTCTTCTGACAAAGTTATGGAGGTTATCAAATTGTTTGAGGGATTTGAAACTCACAACTGGAGGCTCCTGAAGGAGGCTATGTTGGCCTATTGGGGAAAGATAGATGTAGCCAGATTTACTTTGCAAGACTTGGATGCCCTGGTTTCTCAATGGATCTCCAATGGTGATATCTCCTCAGCCTCTGACTATCAGACTTTCAGAAAATCTTGGGACCCTATCCAGTCCTATCTTATCTGGAACAATAACATTGATCTGTTGGACAAAATTTGAGTGCAATTTTTTCAGTCTTTCTCTCCAGGAGTGCAGGAAAGAATTTAGGATGAATTGGTGAAATCTGGATCCATGATCATGAAAAGAGACAATTGGTTCAAGCTCCCTGCTTTCACGGTTCTTAGGAATACTGTGGATAAAGTGATGAAAGGTCAAACAGCTCTCACCTTTGAAAAACCTCAAATCACTGAACAAGTCCTTTCCCCCTTTTTTCAAGCATCTAATGAAATCATGAATAATATGGAAGCCAATTGCAGACCTAAACCCAATCCTCAGACCCACTGGGAGACACCTATTATAGATGAGATCACTAAATTACTTCAGGCATTTGAGAATAAAATAGATCAGAAAATATCCTCCTTAGCCACTCCTAAACCTGCTAATTCTGTTCCGAAATCTACTATAGTCTGTTATTATTTCCATAGGGAAGGCCATGGTACTGGTAGATGTCCTGAACTCCAGAAGGACAAGGAGGAGAAGTTAGTAGAGCAGAAGGGAAATAAATTTTTCCTTCCTAATGGTGCTTTGATCCCTTTTGATTTGTCTCAACCGATCTGTCATGTGGTGGCCTCATACCAACCACCAACTCCTAAGAAGGCATCCTTGGTCTCTGTGGATTTTTGGTTGTCCTGTGGAACTCTAAAACCTTGGTATCCTCCAGCTATCACTTCTTCCAGCTTCCCTGGCACCTATCAATCTGATCCAGCTAGGAAACGCCATGAGGAACCAAAACCTCATAAGTCTCCTCCTGTTCCATCCTCAATTCTGTGAAAACCCGTTAAACATTGATCTTCACCTGAGCCTCCTTCCTCTGATGTGGAAGACATGGAAGTAGAAAGGGAACCACTTATGGAAAGGTTTGAGGAAAACTCTGATCTTCCCCCTCTTCAACCTGTCCAACCCTCAAATCCTCTTCCATCACCTATTTCACCTGATTTTCCTCCCTCCACCCAGCCCAAAGTTTGATTTGAGAGGGGCATCTCCAAGGACTACCCTAACGCTGTGGAAGGAGTAGTAAAGAAAATTTCTGATCTTAAAATCCCTGATCTATCTGTGGCTGAACTCCAGTTGATCTCTCCATCTGTGGCTGAAGGGATGAAGAAATGGGTTTCTCGTCGACGTGTGGAGATTGGTCCAGACAAATTAAAGGTCTCCTCTGGTACTCTGATAGAGGATTCTGGTGGAACAGATCCCTCTTCAGATCCCAACCTGTATTCCTGTCCTCTTGGCTTTCTCCCATGTTATCTTGGTGATTCAACTAAAACGGTTTCTCTCCTTGTGGATTCGGGTTCTCAGCTCAACTTGATTTCGGACTCCATGGCCTGCAAGCTTAAACTTAGCCCAAGGGTCAGTTTCAACTCTGCGGTTTATGGAATTGGGAACCAGTCCAGTGAGCTGGTTGGTATTTCTGAGGATATTCCTTTTTGAATTGGTCAAAATATTGTTGGCACCTGTCACTTCTGGATCACTCGTCTGGATGGTCCCATGATCTTGGGAAGGCCTTTCTTAATGGACTTTGGTGCTACCCTGATGTTTTCTGATCAAGTTGGGGAGAGAATTCTCCTTCCTGATGCTGATGGCAGAAAGATTGAGGTTCCTCTTTGTACTCTGGATTCTGGTTGTTGGGAAAGAGACTTCCCTGGTCATCCTCCCAAATCTGTCCTGAAAGGAAAGCAGAAAGAAAACTCTCATTCCTCTCATCCTCATTTTTTAGAAGAATAGTTGGCCCTACTGATAGATGTAGTTATTTTCAGCCTCAGACTTCAACTCATGGACCAACTCCCACCTCAGAGGCATATCTTTCTTTTTCCTCATCATTTCCTTCTCGTCCAAATAAGATCAAAAATCAAACACATGAAAAATCCGAAAAATCCAAAAATCTTTCTTCTCTGTCTGGATCTGTTGTATCTTCTTTTCCTTTTTCTTTTCAGCCTGATCACTCATCCTCTATTCCGGTTTCAAATTTCCGCAATGAGTCTAAACTAGATCTCAATCTTGTTTCTTTTCTTGGTGGCTTTGGTATGAAGGAGTATGGTCTTAGGTGGAGGCAATTTGGGGTAGAAGTAAGTCCTCAAAATTGTGCACCACAAAGGGCTTCTACTACTGTCATTTTCAAAACTCTACCCTGTGCCACACATGTGAGCAATGTGTTATCTTTTGGATCCTCTTTTATGGAGAAGGCACCTTTCAAGGAGGCAGCAGAACATTGAACTTGGAAGATGTTGGAATATGGCCTCAGTTTTTGTAGTCAGGTCTCACTGGTCAATGCTTGGAGGAAGCAAGGATTCCTCTCCTTTGCCACCAAGTACAAAACAGTTGCAAAAAAGGTCCAGCCAGTCAACCAACCAATGCCTCTCAACCTCAATCCTCCTCTTATGCATCCTCCTCTATTGCGCAATCCTTACTGTGGTCTATCCCAATCCCTCACTGGTCCATTTAATCCCTCTGGTCGGGTCACTGAAGAACGTCTGAAAGTGGTCAACTTTGGTCCAGATGGATGGCTTCTTCCTGATGAGTTAAATTTGATAAAAAATATCCTGTCTCTAAGGGAAAAATCTATTGCATTCTGTGAAGAAGAGAGAGGTCTCTTGAAAGAATCCTATGGTCTCACTTACATCATCCCTGTAGTTGAACATGACCCTTGGCAAAAGAAAAAGATCCCAATACCTGCTTCTAAAGTCAACAAATTCATCAAGTTGGTCTGCAAACAAGTCCTAACCGGTTTATAAAAACAATCAACTTCTAGCTATTCCAGTCCTGTTTTCTGTGTTCTAAAGATTAACCGTAAACTTAGAGTAGTTCATGATCTCCAACCTCTTAATAAAGTTACTATTAAAGACTCTGGCGTGCCTCCTGCCACTGAAGAATTTGTTGAATCCTTCTCTGGGAGAGCTTGCTATGGTCTAGGTGACATTATGGGTGGCTATGACAAATGATCCTTGCATCCTATTTCTTGTCCCCTCACTACTTTTGATACTCCCCTTGGTTGATTTCAGCTGACTCGATTTCCTCAAGGTGCCATCAACTTGGTTGCAGTCTATCAGGCTCAGATGATGTGGATCCTCCAGGAAAAAATCCCGGATCATGCGGGTATCTTTATTGATGATGGTGGGATTAAAGGTCCAGTTTCTGACTATGATAATGAGCTCTTACCTTGGCACTCAGGAATCCAACGATTTATCTGGGAGTATGGTACTGTCTTGGAAAGAATTTTGTTTTGAATTGAGGAATCTGGCCTTATTGTCTCTGGATCAAAACTTGCTGCCTGTGTCCCTGCCTTGGAAATTGTTGGTCATATAGTCTGCAAGGACAGAAGAAGGATTGCACCCTCTAAAGTCAACAAAATCATCTCCTGGCCTACTCCAATAAATCCGACGGAAGTTAGAGGTTTCCAAGGTGTTGTAACTTATTTCAGGATCTTCATTCCCTCACTATCCAAAATCTGTATTCCCTTGCGTCGCTTAACCAGGAAGGATGATGAATGGATTTGTACCCAAGACTGAAAGCAATCATTTCAGTTGCTCAAAAAAGTTTTTGGTAAAGACATTGTTTTGAAAAAGATCACTTATGGACCTGGAGCCGGAAAGATCAAGATGGCAGTGGACTCTAGTTATCAATCTGTTGGGGCTGTCCTTACCCAGGAAGATAATAATTTTTTGGATTGTCCTGCTCTGTATGAATCTCTTCTTTTCTCAGATGTGGAATCCAGGTACTCCCAGCCAAAACTGGAACTTTGCGATGAGGCCCGAATGTTGAAAAAGCTCCAGACTGTCCTTTGGGGTCAACAATTTGAGTTACAAGTCAATGCACAATCCATTATTGAAATTTCAACGCCCCCAGCCTCCCAAATGCTCCAATGACTCGTTGGTTGGCTTTCATCCAGTTGTTCTCTTTTGATATTGTTCACAGGCCTAGAAAATCTTTCACCATGCCTGATGGTTTATCTCAACGCCCTCTTGGAGATGATGAATTGGATGTTGGAATGGATTTTGATGAGGAGGAACCCTTGGTCCGCCCTGTTTTTTCTTTCTCCTCCCAAGATTACTCTGGTTTCCAGCAAGGTTTCTGGCTTAAGCTAGAGAAGTACCTTTCAAATCTCCAAAGACCCCCTGATGTCTCTGCCAAAGAATTTTGGTCCATTAAAAGGAAGTGCTCCAACTTCTTTGTCCAAGGTTCTAGACTTATGAAAAGAGCAACTCCTTGTGCACTTGTTGTGGTCACTATCCCTTCTAAGCAAGATTTGATCCTGGGAAGTCTCCATGAAGGCCTTGTTCATCGTGGGGAAACCAAAACTTATTGACAGATATCCAAACAATTTTGGTGGCCATCCCTGAAGAAATCCATTGCTCAATGGTGCAGGAGTTGTGAAGTGTGCCAGAAACGTGATCTTAGGCATCCGGCCAAAATTTGTTACCCCACTGGAGAGTCCCCTGTCTTTGGGAGGATTGCTATGGATGTGGTTCACATTAAGGCTGGTGGAGCTAAGTACCTCATTGTGGCTAGAGATGATTTTTCTGGATGGGTTGAAGCAAAGTTTCTTAAGAACCTCAGCTCTGAATCAGTGGCAGCTTTCCTTTATGAGACTTGGACATTGTTTTATGGCTTGGCACAATCTTATTCAACTGATGGCGGCTCCAAGTTTGGTGGTAAACTAGCTGATATGATCCAATCACTTCCTGGTCAACATAGGGTGACCACTCCTTATTTTCCTGAAGGCCAAGGCATGGTGGAATGAGGCCATGCCCCTTTGAAGGCTGCTCTTGTCAAACTGGCCAGTGAAAGTGGCAAGAATTGTCGCAAATTCCTCCCCCTGGTCCTTTTCTCTGATCAAATTTCAACAAAACAAACCACTGGCTATTCACCTTACAAAATCATTTTTGGTCAAAGGGCTGTCCTTCCTCTGGATCTGGAAATGGAATCTTTCTTAGGTATTTCTTGGGAAAGGGTTTCTTCCACCACTGATCTATTAGTTGCCAGATCCAAGCAGCTGGAAAGGAGTGAAGATGTCCGTAGTTAAGCTTATCAGAAAATGATGGAGTCTAGGGAAAAATCAGTTCAGTATTGGGAAGACAAGAATTCAAAGCAAATCAGGGATCCCTTGAACCCTGGGGATCTAGTCTCAGCTTATAATTGTTCCTTGGAAACTCAGTGGGGAAAGCTTTTCTCCAACCGCTGGAATGGTCCTTACCAAGTGATCTGTCAATTTAGAGGTGGATCACATGTTTTGGAGGAACTGGATGGTACTCAGATGGCCAGAAGGTTCTCTGCTGATCAGGTCAAGAAAGTTCTATCTCGTGGAGGCAACTTGGTCCAGAAGTAAGTCCTCCCAATTGTGCACCATCTGGGCAAGATCCTTGTTGTTTTGTGAAACTCTACTTCATGCCACGCATGTGAGCACCTGGGACGCCTTCTTCATTTTATCTCAGCCACTTCTAGGTTTTTTTTGATGGATCAACATATTCTTTTTCAACCACTCTCAAGATCAAAATGGCCATTCTTTGGTTTCAATCATCTTTCTTTCCTTTTTTTTCTGGCATCAAACTCAGGAGCAGACTAGCGACAGTCTGTAAGTTGGGGAGAGATGTGGTGCCCCATCCTGGAAACCCTGGACAGTGCGGACATTTTAATTTTTTTTATTCTTTTTCCTTATCATCATTCATAAGGCATTGTTATCAAAAAAAAATAAAAAAAAACCATCCATCTACATAATCCTCATCTTCTCAATCCTTTGGATCATCATCATCCTCCCATTGGTACTTCACTCCATTCACCCATCCTGATTGGATTGACGGCTAGTATTGCCAACCTACGTCCAGCCAACCAAACCAAAGGTTCTTGTTCAAGCTTCTCAATCAGTCCAACTTCTAACTGTAGTGCATCTCAGGAAGTCCTCTTTGAAGATCAAGCCAACCCAAATGGTGATGACCATCATACGGTCAAGCCTAAGAAGACTCAACACGTATGGTATCATCATAAACTAAGGGCCCAACAACTCCAACAAAGGGATGGGAGTTACAGTACCAATGGTGAATGGGCAGACGGCAAGGATGAGGAAGAACTGAATACAAGCAAGGGATCACTCATTGTAGACAGTCGGACCTCCCCATGCTCTTGATCACAAGATCCTTCAAAATGGTTTTATTGGAAATAAGCTAGTCATCCTTGGAACCCTCCTTGACTTTCTTGTCTGACAAAGTCATCATAGCGCTGACGGTTTGATGGAGATTGATTGCTCCACATCCTTAGCTCCTTCCCTTGTGTTTCAAGGAGGTTGTCTTGGGTAGATCTTGCTTGGCTTTGCACCCCCCCATCCCTGACCCTCTCTCAGCTTGCTTCCTAGACTCTCAGCCTCATCCAATCCAACATCATCTCCACCTCCAACCTTACATCCTGTCTCAAGCAGCCGTCTACCAATCCTTTCCACCTCTAACTCGCTGGTCTCCCGCGCGGCTTGTCCGTTGCCCGTGCGGGTCTCGGCAGTCGCCCATTCCCGTCAGACACCTGCCTGCGGTCATCGGCAGCCTCGGCAGTTGCCTGGGCCCATCGGGATGCCCGCGGGCGTCCCTCTTTGGATTTTTTTTCTCTGAATGCTTGTTTGTTTCTTTTTTTTCTTTCTTTTTTTTTCTCATGACACTGATCCGTAAAAAAAAAATAAAAACTTCTTTCCGATCTATTTGGAAATCTCTCTTGTAAATAGTCTACAGGCCTCTGGTCTATACAAGGAGGGGCTCTCCCCTGATTTTTCTGGAGGATAGGAGGATATCATCATCAGATCATCATAGGAAATCATCCAATGGCAGTGTGTGCCTGTGTCCCCCCATTATCGTGAAATTTGATCCTGATCCTTATCCTGGGTATATCTTTGATTGCCCCCTGATCCATTTTTGACCCTGATTCTTGGCCCCTCTGTGGCCTGATCCTTATCACCAACCAATAGCCTTGCTGGTTGAAGAAAAATTCTGTCTGTTGGAATTTTTGAGTGTGTTATACCACTCCTTGATCCCTTTCTCTGACCATACTGGTCCTGATCCTTGATCATCTTTCTGGAGCCAATCACAATTGATTGAAGAGGTCTTATTAAGCTTAAGACGTGGAGTGTTATACCTCCCTTTATTTTCTTTGGAGTTGCATTCTGCCAGCCTATTCTTGAGTCCCTTGAGACGTGTTGAGGTTATCCTTGCTTCAAATCAGTTACTGTTTGCCTTGGAGCTTCTTAAACATTGTGCTTTGTCTTGTACAGCCACCCTCAGTTATCTGGTATCCTTCAAGCGCTTCATTGCGGAGAGTTTGGCAGGTTCATTGAGAACCTGGAGGTTGCTTTGGTTTGATTTTATCATCCCCAATCTTCTGCTGACGACCAGAGTTATTAGCTTGTGGGCATTGTTTACATACAACAGCTTTTGTTCCTTGAACTCTAAGCACACTTTAACTTCTTTTGTTCAAGTTTTTCCCTGCATAATCTTGTATCAGATAGTGCTGTTCCATTGCTACCAAACCATTTTCATCTTTATCCTCAACTCCTTGATTCCTCATTTACCAGGTTCTGGACCTTGATCTTGGTTACATTTAAATATTTTTGTAACACTCAGGAGGGCAGCCTAAACAGCACCTTTCCCCTCCACAGAACTGCCATGGCCTAGCACCGTTTGGAGCCTTACAGCGTGTGTACCCTTACTGTATGAATGCAGGGCTGCGTTCAGGAATTGTGACACAACACAAATCCGCCTGTAACTCCTAAAATATACACAACACCTCAATTCTGACTGAATTTTAGGTGTGAAACCTATACAAGGCATAATGTGTGAAATGTTAAAATGGCCAAAGGTTTCCATGGTGGTGTTGTGGTCTGTTGGTCATTTTTTTTAATAATTATTCAAAAATGTAAGGAGTTAGAGTTCAAGGTTGGGGTCAGTGAGTAACCCTACTCAATTTTGGGTGGGAAATCCATTTCTGTAATAATATTCATGGATTTCTCACTATTTCTAGTTTCATTATTTCATTTCTGTTTTAAATCTGCTTTGAAAGGTTGCTCTGTCCAATTAGCAAGCCGGCACAACCAGCCTATTCCCGTTATTTCTGGTATTTCCACCTCAATGGGGCTGAGTCAGCCCCTTAACTGTTCAAAATCCTGGCTGTTTGTCCGTTACAACCAGCCCTGTTACTTATCTTAGAACTTGTACAGCCCTGGCCCCTCATATGGGCCAGATGGAACCCAGGACTCACCTGAGTCCAACCAAAATCTCACCTGGCGGGGTGTAACCAGGGGACATGCCGCTCCCCCCTCTTTCTCTCAAATACCTGGAGGGGGCGGTCAAATCCCCCTACCAGGGGCCCTGGGCGTTAATACCCCCATGGCATTGCTACAGTAAGTGGGCTGGGGGGTGGTCAGATCCCCTCAGCCCATTGCTCCTCCCCCTTGGTAAAGGGGGGGGGGGGGAGAGCGCCCCTTTGATGGTGAGGGGGGGTGGTCAATTCCCCCCCACTACTGGTTGCCTTGATGCAACCCGCCTGGCCATCTCCTTTGGTGGGGGGGTGATCAATTCCCCCCCACCATGACCAGTTGCCCCTTGCGACTGGTCCCTGGCTGGTTACAAACAGCCAGCCCTCCCCCTCCCCCTTGCAATGGCAATCAAGGGGAGGGGGAGGAGCCGGGACCACCAGCCCTTCTGCCGCCACCCAGCGCGGTGTAAGACTCCAAACGGTGCTAGGCCGTGGCAGTTCTGTGGAGGGGAAAGGTGCTGTTTAGGCTGCCCTCCTGAGTGTTACAAAAATATTTAAATGTAACCAAGATCAAGGTCCAGAACCTGGTAAATGAGGAATCAAGGAGTTGAGAATAAAGATGAAAATAGTTTGGTAGCAATGGAACAGCACTATCTGAGGCAAGATTATGCAGGGAAAAACTTGAACAAAAGAAGTTAAAGTCTGTTTAGAGTTCAAGGAACAAAAGCTGTTGTATGTAAACAATGCCCACAAGCTAATAACTCTGGTCGTCAGTAGAAGATTGGGGATGATCAACTCAAACCCAAGCAACCTCCAGGTTCTCAATAAACCTGCCCAACTCTCTGCAATCAAGCGCTTGAAGGGTACCAGATAACTGAGGGTGGCTGTACAAGACAAAGCACAATTTTTAAGAAGCTCCAAGGCAAACAGTAACTGATTTGAAGCAAGGATAACCTCAAAACGTCTCAAGGGACTCAAGAATAGGCTGGCAGAATGCAACTCCAAAGAAAATAAAGCAAGGTATAACACTCCACGTTTTAAGCTTAATAAGACCTCTTCAATCAATATTGATTGGCTCCAGAAAGATGATCAAGGATCAGGACCAGTATGGTCAGAGAAAGGTATCAAGGAGTGGTATAACACACTCAAAAATACACAAAAAAAAGGGAGGTATAACACTCCACGTATTAAGCTTAATAAGACCTCTTCAATAAATTGTGATTGGCTCCAGAAAGATGATCAAGGATCAGGACCAGTATGGTCAGAGAAAGGGATCAAGGAGTGGTATAACACACTCAAAAATTTCAACAGACAGAATTTTTCTTCAACCAGCAAGGCTATTGGTTGGTGATAAGGATCAATGGTCAAGGGTTTGAGTATGGAGGCTCAAGGATCTAGGGTTGATTATGGAGGCTCAAGGATCAAGGGTGTGCTGACTTCATGCTGGATGATTCCATGCTGGATCCAAAAGGCAGGGGAGAGCCCCTCCTTATATGGGCAGGAGGCCCTGTTAGACTATGTACAACGGATTCTACAAATAGAGGGGAAAAGGAAAGAAAATCATGTGGTCACTTGCATCCGTCCGTGGATGGGCTTGCGAAACAATACCAGAATCACCCACCCCTTGTCCAAAGGCGGACGGGGTGGGAAAGGAAAATGAAATGGACCACCGCGGATGTCCGCGGGCGGTAGTCAACACTTCTCCACCCCTTGTCCGAAGGCGGAAGCGGGTGGGAGAGTCCCAGGAAAGGTGAAGGATGAAGTTCATGAGAGCGCAGATGGGCGGATAGGAGATTGGGTCGAGGCTGTTGAGTAAATCCTGACGGGCTTGAGATTGGCAACTTATAGATCAAGTGAGGTGGGAGATTGACGGATCTGATGATTGGAAAAACGCTTGGAGGTGTGGTTGGGATGGATTTGGTAAGTCATGGATGATTTGGGACGCGCAACGGCCAGATAGGATATTGGGTTCGCAACAGCCGGATAAGAGATCAGGACACGTGGCAGTTGGAAAAGAGATTGGGACCCGCGGCGGTCGGATGAGAGATTGGGACGAGCGGCAGTTGGATTCATGAGCAACGCACAATGATGAAGATGCGGACAAGGGAAGCGCAACGCGCATGGATGAGGATGCGGATGAACCTGAGGATGAGTTGGAATTATTTTTTAGATGCCGGACGGTATGTTTGCGCAACAGTTTATGGATCAAGGTCTTAAGTTGGCCAGGGTGTCCAGGATGGGGCACCACAGCGGCAGCCACAACAACAACCCTGCGCGGGCCTTCAGGCCCCATAGACAGGCCAAAGGCGGAATCAGGGGCCCCAAGAGGGCCGCAATGCGGGGGGCAGCCCCAACCAGACTGCCACATGGGCGGCGGCCCCAATGGGCAACTCTAAGCCCAAAAACTAAGTAAACCATACTTTGGCGGGCCAGCCCGTCTGGCCAAGTATGTCCAAAATAAACCTTGGGCCCAAATATGCCCATAAAAGCCCATCTGGCTGTATTTGCCCATATCCCCCACCGGGCCCGTTAGGGCCTGTGTACCAATGAGCCTTTTTCATCCGTTTTGAGGCCAGTTTCCCCAAATCAGTGACATCTACACAGGCCTGTATGGTCCGTGTGAGTGTCCAATGGGCCGGAGAGGCCCATATGTGCATCCCATTTGGATTAAACTTATAACTAGCACACACATAAGTGCAGACGTATTTTAACACACCCCCTTAATCCAAAAGGGGTGACATCTGCATGTTAGTCAAAAAGCCTTGATGCTTGTTCCTATCTAAAGTCTTAACTAAACAAATTTTTGACTGCATGGGAGCACCAAACTCCTTTGCATCCTCTAAGCCATATTGATTAAGAAGAGCTGCAACGTAATGGCTCTGGTCTAACTTAATACCATTCTTGCTCTTAATGACTTTTATTCCTAGCATCTGTTGCGCCAGACCAAGATCTTTTGTCTTGGCTTCCTTTTTGAGTGTCTCCATGACTCTCTCTTTACCATTTCCAATAATGATAATGTCATCTACCCATACAAACAAAATTGCATCCTTTTTTACAAAAAGAAAAACATTGGCCTCCAATGTCTTGAAACCAATCTGTATCAGATTCTCACTCATGGTATTATACCACAACCTAGCTGCTTGCTTCAATCCATAAAGGGATATACACAGCTTGAGGACATATTCCCCTTTATCTGCTGAAATAAAACTTCTAACACAGATTTTCTTGATTGTTTCTGGTTTAGTCTCTACTAACCATTCACAAAAACCATCAGGGATTGACATATAAACAGTCTCCTCCTCTCCAAGTTTTGCATTGAAGTATGCTGTTATATAATCAGCTTGTCTGATTTCTTCTCCCAACTCCACTGCTAGAGCAATGATGTACCTGAAGGTTGACAGCCTTCCAGTTGGCAAGAAAGTCTCCTGGTAATCGATACCCTCTCTCTGTTTGAAGCCCTGTGCAACGCATCTAGCCTTGAACCTCTTTAAAACTCCATTAGTATCAAACCTCTTTGTTAACACTAATCTAGACCCAAAAATTGTCTTTCCTTTTGAAACTGAATCCTGCTTAACCACTTCAAACACACTATTATTCTCTAGAGAATCAAATTCCTCAAAAATAGCACTCTTCCAGTTTTCTCTCTCATCAGAATTCATAGCTTGGCCAAAGCTATTTGGGTTAACCCTGTTACCCATTTCTGAACTCAACTCCAGGACTTCATTGAGCATACACTGTTCCTGAAATGTATCTTCCTCATATCCTGCGGCAGAATAAAGGGACTTCCATTCCCCTTACCTATCAACTGGTACTCTGATCCTATCACTCCTTCTAACTGGAGGTGGAGGCTTGTCAGGTTCCAAATTAATGGACTCCCCTTCAGTGGGAACTGAAACCTCTGGTGTCACGTCTGCCAGTCCTTCATCTTCTGGAAACACATGTTTGGCAGCTTTTTCTGGTGAAATAGGTGCTAATTCTATTTCTTGCTGTGACTTATTCACAACAACATCTTCACTCCTTTTGAGTGGAAAGTTACTTTCATCAAATTTTACATCCCTACTACGGATAACCTTTTTTGTCCCTGGAAAATAGATCCTATATGATTTAATTATTAAATCAAAGCCTACAAGTGCCCCTGTTCTGGCTCTAGGGTCCAATTTTACAACCATCTCATTATGGTGGACACTATAATACACCAAGCAACTTATTGTTCTTAGGTGTGATGTTTTGGGGTACAAATTCCAAAACTGATAATGAGGATTCTTCCCATTAACACTTGAAATGTTATGCAACAGAAAGACTGTAAACATCAACTCAGCCCATAAGAACTTTGGTAGGCCAGATTGAGACATAATAGTTCTGAACTTTTCAAGTAAATTCCTATTCATTCTCTCAAATATTGCATTATTTTGTGGAGTACTTGCAGTAGTGACTATATGAATGATACCATAATCTTCCAATAACCTCTCAAACTCTTTACTCACAAATTCACCACATCCATCAGTGATAACCCTCTTGATCTCATTCATGAGACCATTCTGTTTCCAGACTTTGAAGATTACAGAAACCTCCTTTGTGGTCTGATCCTTAGATAGAATTGGTTTAACCCAAACATAATTAGTTGCAGTATCAACTCAATTGATGAAGTATCTTGCCCCACCAAGGGACTCCGGTGTGAATGGCCCCGCCAAATCAATGGAAAATTCCTCTCTAGGAACATCAGTGTGATCTCTACTCTTTAAGAACACATTTCTAGTCTTAGCCCCTAAGGTACAACTCTCACAGTTGCTGTCCTTTACCTTATGGGCACTTCTATTGTGAGAAACAGTGCTCAAAGCTGAGATTTTGAACAAGCTTGCACACAAAAGCTTGTTCCAAACCTGTCCACTAAGAACAGTTCTCCCATTGATATCAATAACAAAACTATCTTATTTAAGATAACAAATCTGGAAACCTTTTTTCCACAACACTCCAAGGGACACAAGGTTATAAGGCAACTCTGGTACATAGAACACTTTCTCAAAAGAAATTTTGAAAGACAAGTGATTTTCAAGAATAACTTTTCCAATTTCTTTAATCTGAATTGTTCTGCCTTTCTGACCAATAATTACATTTCCATCATAATCACTAAGATTTGAAAATAAATTTGGTTCAAAGAACATGTGATCTTTACACCCAGAATCAATCAAAAAAGAAAATCTTCCTTCAATCCTCCTCATAGGAAGGAAGCTTTATCAGTCACTGATAAGTTCTCATCTTGGAGGTTAAAATTACTCACTTTGTAATCAATCAAGTCCATTTCTTGATCCTCATTGATTTTGGCCTTCTTGTTGGGACCTTCTTCCCCAACAACCATTTCCATTGGACCATCAAACGCCACCATTGAAACATTTTCAGTTGTGAGATTGACCTCATTTTCATTCTTTTTGTACTTCTTCCTCTTCTTGGCCTCCTTGCAATCCTTAGCATTATGCCCCTTATTCTGACAATTACAGCATAAGACCTTGGAAAAATCCTTTTATGCCTTCTTGCAAAATTTTTCAGTCTTTCCAACAAGGGCTGTCCCAGAACCCCCCTTCATCTTGAACTGAAGATCATCTCTTTCAATCCTTTTCAGCACATCCTCCTCCCCAGGAAGAGGATCCGTTTTAGAAATAATTCTAACTAAAGAATCAAACTCCTTTGGTAGCTTCTGAAGGATTAAGAGTGACAAACACTCAGGATCCATGTTAAGTCCTGATGACTTAAGCTTGGCGTTGCTAGACATAGCCTCTGCAACAAACTGTTTACAATTTCAATATTGTAACTTAAATAGTTTATTGAAAGCTATACCGTTCTGGTTAACAGAATCATCAGCAAACTTGGACTTAAGCAACTTCCAAAGGATTATACCCCTCCTACTCTCATCTTCCCTAAGAGTATCAGCAACCCATGTCACATCATTCTCATCAAGATGTCTAAGGATGAGATTATAACACTTTTTCTCCACTTCTGAACTGATCAAAGTGTCATCTGCATCCATTATCTCCCCACAACAGATGTTATCCAGCTCAATATCCATAAGGAAAGCCCAAGAATTATAATTCTGACTGTTCAGAACAATCTTGGTGGAGCTAACATCAGGGATATAGGACATCCTCTTGGAAAAATAGAGTTCTTTGAGGTTCTCCAGAGTAAGGTACAAGGGTCTAGATGGCTTGGAAGTAATGATGATGTTGGTACTGATAATGTGTTATAATTATGGCCAGAAATTAGCTTAGGCAAATGAGAAGTATTTAAAGCAAAAGAAATGCTGGACACCTTGTGTCAATAATTGCTGATGGGCTCTCACAATGGGGCAATACGTTGGATTATATTGGTGATGAATTTGATTGGATGATGAATGAATGATGGAAACAAGCAGGGAGAAGAGCTCCTTAAGTACAAAATTTTGGCCTCTTGTGAGCCCATGATACAACAAGCCAAAAGGCAATTTTTCCGCCCCAAAAGGGCTCTACAGGCTCTACAGGCCTTTTTACTTGGTTTGGGCTACATCAGTCCACATGGCATCAGTCCTTGTACCCTTACAGCAAGCCTATTCCAGTTATTTCTGGTGTTTCCACCTCAATGGGGCTGATTCAGCCCCTAGCTGTTCAAAACCCTGGCTGGTTGTCCGTTACAACCAGCCCTGTTACTTATCTTAGCACTTGTACAGCCCTGGCCCCTCGTATGGGCCAGGTGGGACCTAGGACTCACCTGAGTCCAACCAAAATCTCACCTGGGGGTGCTGTAACCGGCGGACATGGCACCCCCCTTATCTCAAATCCCTGGAAGGGGCAGTCAGATCTGCCTACCAGGGGCCCTGGGGGTCAATACCCCCAGGGCATTGCTATGGTAAGTGAACTGGGGGGTGGTCAGGTCCCCTCAGCCCATTGCTCCTCCCCCTTGTTAAAGGGGGGGGGAGAGCGCCCCTTTGATGGTGGGGTGGTGGTCAATTCCCCCCCACCACCGGTTACCTCGATGCAACTGGCCTGACCATCTCTTTTGGTGGGGGGGTGATCAAGTCCCCCCCACCATGATGGCTGGTTACAACCAGCAAGCCCTCCCCCTCCCCCTTGCAATGGCAAGCGAGGGGAGGGGGAGGAGCCGGGACCACCAGCCCCACTGCCGCCACCCAGCGCGGCAGCTGCAACGACAACCCTGCGCAGGCCTTTGGGCCCCATAGATGGGCCAAAGGCAGAATCAGCAGCCCAAAGAGGGCCGGGACGAGGGCAGCAGCCCCAACCGGGCTGCTACACGGGCGGGGGCCCCAATAGGCCACCCCAGGCCCAAAAACTAAGTAAAAAATACTTTGACAGGCAAGCCTGTCTTGCCAAGTATGTCCAAAATACATCTTGGGCCCAAATATGCCCATAAAAGCCCATCTGGCTGTATTTGTCCATATACCCCACCAGGCCCGTTAGGGCCCGTGTACCAATGAGCCTGTTTCACGCGTTTTGAGGCCAGTTTCCCCAAATCAGTGACATCCACACAGGCCCGTATGGTCCGTGTGAGTGTCCAATGTGCCAGAGAGGCCCATATGTGCATCCCATCTAGATTACACTTATATGTAGCACATGCATAAGTGCATATGTATTTCAACACCCTGGAATGATGGGAAACTTATAAATTAACAACAAGGAATTATTGCCAACTAACGTGGTGGTTTTGCCTGCCTAAGGAATCAAAAATTCAAGAAAATGTGGGAAATAACATAGTAATGTGACCATTCACTTTCTGGGTACCTGAAGCAGCTTACAGTTTAAGGGTTTCAAATCAAAGGTGGGGTGCATGATGATGTAACTTCAATTCAAAAAATAATGGCAGCTATGAATTAATACTAATCTAATTCAAGATGAATCCATAAATAACATGTTTATACCTTTTTATGAACCTGATCACAAATGGCCCAGTGTCTGGGCTTATCTCTGATGAATTTTGGGAGGAAAAGGGTCAAAAAGAAGTATTGTATAAATAACTTTTTTGGGTTAAGAGAGATTCCTCAGTGCTGTCAAAACTGCCTCTGGCATGCAAGGGGCTGAAGGCATGGGCACTAATTCTCACAGAACTCAGGATAGAGAGATGAGATTGATTTCAGTGAAGATAGGTAGATTAAGGAGAAGGATGAAGGGAGTAAGGGATGAGCGGAATTCAGGAGTCAAGGTATTGAGGAAGACTGATGACTGAATTGTATGAGAGTAAAACCAGAGGGATAGATGAGATGAGTAAGGGAGGATGGATGGCTCTCTTTTTCTGAGATGATTTCAGCTCTCTGATACCAGGAACCTTGCAGTCCTTTAGCTACAGAGAGTGATAAAAATTCTGGAATGATAATAATAATTATTATTCCAATAATAAACACTTAGAAGCTCAAATAAATGATATAATAAGAGCAGTTGCAAGTTTTAACTGGTTTGGTAATAAATGGTTTTCAATATAATATAAAGGAGGGGCCACAGTATTTTACTACTGGGGATCTTTACAGACTAGCAACCTCTATTCAAGGGGCCTCCTTAGGCAGTTTAAGAACCTTGGAATAACTATGGGTGCCTTAGAAAGGACTTATTGGACTAATGGCTGGCCTTAACAGCACAAAAGGCCAAGACAGGAAGGGTAACACTCTGTCAGCCTACTAGATGCCAATGACCTTGCTCCTCCTAGCTACTAGAGGTGATAGAAAGTTTGGATCAAAAATAAGATAAAATGCCAGGTATATGATTTGGCTAAAAGGGTTAAATTTATTTATATATTTATAAAATAAATTTGAATGGAGGGGCCAAGACCTTAATGGGGTTTTTGAGACCTCTGGAACACAGGTATATGTCTTTTAAGGACAATATAGGAGCAATTGTGGTGCCTGTGGGGTTGACAAGGATTCCTTTCAAGAAGGGTGTGTGTAATTTCCTTGGGGCATAGGTTATGCAAAACCTACAAAAGGGGTATAAGTCAGCAGGATCACTTACTAGGTCTAGGTCCGGACTTAATCTTGATGAATTGGCAAATATTCAAGGATTCAGGGTGCTGGAAGTTGGTACTGGGGCAGGCTGAATGGTTGGTTGTTGATTTTGGCCAAAAACAGGGATTCAGGAATTATGGTCTGAGATTTTATCAGAAAGTGGTCCAGGATCACACACTTATTTCTGATAAGGGTTTGATGGCTTGAGGAATAAAATATCTGAAGCAATAATGACTATGTAACTGGATGAATCTGTTAGAAATGGCTGGGGGAAGGGCCTTTATTTATATCTTTTGGGTCCCCTCATGGTACAGCCCTTTTTCCAGCCAAAGGAGGGTGACTCAGGCTAGTGCTGAGGCCAGGGAGCCATCAGTGTGTTTGTGTGGACCTTCTCTAGTAACTACAGAGGTACAGGAAGCCCTATTTCATCATGCTTTGGGCTTGATACACGTTTCTGTGCCCTTAATGACCTCACTGTATTGACCAAAGAGGTTGTATTCAATTAATATTTATAAATATAAGCCATGGCTTCCTGAGGCCAGGGGCTTGAACACAGACTATGGGGACCTTATGCTGCAAGGACATTTTGAGTCTGAGGCTCTTCTTCTCATATTGGGGTGTCTTACAGTTCCTTAATTGGACAGTACACCCCTGGTTGTGACTAGTTACGTACAGTTTTAATTATAAGGGGTATGGAGAGTTTTGTATGTATTCCTGGTGTCTTGTGATCCATCTAGCACGAAGCTAGGCCCCTGTTTATGCTCAGTACACACTCTCAGGGTGTTACAGTAACTCACAGATACCTTTTTAGGTACAAATCTTCCATACATGCCCTTTTACAGAGGCCCTGAAAACCCTTTGGTATAGTTCCAAAAAGGGTGCAGGGCCCATTTTTCCGGATTTTTGGGTTGTTTATCCCCTTTCATACTATTTCCCACCACATGGTGGCGCTCTCTGGCCCCCATGTGATGTGGAACAGGGCTATGGGGTGTATTGGAGGTACCCCACAGCCTGGTTTCCGTTTTGGGAGAGGGGAGGGCTGGCCAGTGAGCCGGCCAGTCACTTTTGCGCGGTGGCTTGGTTGGTCACTAGGGGCCCGGGCAGGGTAGTCGGTTGACTACTTGCGGGGCCGGCAATAGGTAGCGGCAGCTGCGCGAGGTGGTTGCTTGGCTACCCGCGGGCTCGTAAGTGGCAACTACCTTGCGTGGTAGTTGCTCAACTACCCGCAAGGCTGGTCGCATGACTACCCACAAGGCTGGTTGGTAGCTGCCGCCTAGAGCCTGTGCAAGGTAGTCGGGCGACTACTCGCAGGGCCACTGCCTGTCCGCAACCTCTTTGGTCCTGCGTGAGGTAGTTGCTTGACTACTCGCGGGGCCGGTTGTTCCGTGGCTCCTAAGAGCTGCGCGCCTAGCTGCAAAAAAAATGACCCGCGGCTGCGCGCGGGGTTATGGACGAAACCAGTTTTCGTCCATAACTCCTAAACTAAACACAATTATGGGTTTCTGACCGAATTTTTGGTCAGAAACCTATACCTGCGGATGTGATGGGAGGGTGCATAGGTGAACCATGGTTCTACCTGAAGGAGTGGGATTTTGGGTGTCAGCCTGCTACTTAGCACAGAGCAACCTGACAAAGCAACAACAATAATAATATTAACAAAATTAAAAGGAACAAAGATAAATGAATAAATAAAATTATTATAAAATGAAGGAGTAGGAAATCCATAAATATTACTGCAGAAATGGATTCCCCACCCAAAATAAGGTAGGGTCACTCACTGATCCCACCCTTGAATTATTACTCCTTATATTTTTAATTAATTTAATACAAAATGGTAAATGACCACGGCACCAGTATGGCACCTTTTAGCCATTTTAATATTTCACATGATATGTCATTTATAGGTTTCACACCTAAATTTCAGTTGAAATCCAGGTGTTGTGTGTAGTTTAGGAGTTACACGGGAAATTGTGTTTTGTCACAATTCCCGCACGCAGCCCCGCGTCCCTACAGCGTTGGACTCCCGCGTACGCCAACTCCCGCACGCAGCCCCGCGTCCCTACAGCGCTGAACTCCCGCGCGCATCTGAGCAGCGGATCAGTCCCTGCGCGCATTTGAATGGACTGATCCCCGCGCCTCCTATGACATCCAGGTACCGCTCAGAGAAGCTACAATATAGTAGGATCTACACTACATATGTAAAGCTACCACACGAGCATAGAGTATGGTTCAAAAACCTTAAAAATCAATTAAAATTAGTTAGTAACTAATTTTTAGTATTTTTTATTAATTAAATAAAGATCCAGACTCACCACGAAATAAGTTGATCAGAACCTTCAAAGACCACGAAACTACATAAGGAGTGGTCGTAAAAATTATTAAAAATTACATACAGGATCAGCAGAGGATGGAGAATCAATAAAAATCTACGTCTTCTCACTTTGGACCAGTACTTACTGTACAAATTGAGGATCAGTGCAGGATCAGCAAAATGACTAATCTATTGATTAACAGATCCTGCAGCTAAAAAGGAGCTGTTCCTTGACAGATCTAAGGCCATCAGGCTAACAGCACCTTGAGGACGTGCCAATCTTGCCCTGATTGCCCCCCTAGCCTCAGCCCATGGCTAGTACCCCTTCTAGAGGTCCTCAAGCACCCAAAAAAGAATATTTAAACAGGCTCTTTTTGCCTTTCTGTTTCCAATCAGTTAATCAGTTATCAGGAATTATTTATTATCAATCAGACACGGTTTCATTGTTAATCAAGTGCTTATATGAAGATAAGCAAGTGATTTATGACTTAGTCTGTAGTAGTATTATTTACCTTTATTAACCAATCAACCATTGAAGTTTAGTCAAGCAATCAACCCCATCTGCTCTGAAACCCGTCCAATTATTCCAGGATTTTCGTGGTCAAGTGCTCAGAGTGAGTGTTTCCCTTCCTTTCTAGGCCGCTTGTGCTGTTAAGCCCGGCCATTAGTGGAATAAGTCCTTTCTAAGGCACCCATATTTATTCCAAGGTTCTTAAACTGCCTAAGGAGGCCCCTTGAAGAGAGGTTGCTAGTCTGTAAAGATCCCCAGTAGTGTAATACTGTGGCCCCTCTTTATATATTATATTTAAAATATTTATAACCAAACCAAATAAACCTTGCACTTGCTCTTACCATACCATTATTGGAGCTTTAAAGTGTTTATTCTTTGGAATATTATTGCTCCAAGTTCTTTTATCACTCTCTGTAGCTAAAGGACTGCAAGGTTCCTGGTATCAGAGAGCTTACAACTGGGGGTCTGGCCGGGAAATATCCTCAATAATTAATTGTTTAATTAATTATCTCCTGGACCAGTTATTTATATAAAAAAATTATATATAAGTAGAAATACTTATTATTTATCTTTATCTTTTGATTTATCCAGTGGATTCAAAAACCAACGGAGAATTGATCAATTATTATTTAAATCTTCTTAAACAGAAAAAAGAAGAAAAATTACGTAACTTTGTGCCTGTTGTTATAACTCCTGAACAGAAACAGGAGAGACTTCTTTATTAGAAACAACAAATCTTAAAAGAAAAGGAACAAGAGTTAGAAAGAATTATCAATTTTAACTCCTTGTTAAGACAGCACAAAGAGTGGAAAACCTATCAAAGAAAGCTTTCTGCTTTTAAGAGACGGTATCCAAATTATAAAAGGGAGCTTTGATCTCCTTTTTATTTTTTTATAAAAAAAATCACAAAAACTCGAAAATTATAATAAAAATTATTATAAAATAAATAAATATATAACTTATATTTTTTATTATTTTATCCTTTCTAGTGGACTTTGTCTTTGGTGATCTTATTGACCAAGACCTCTTAGAGGACGTCCCAGACTGTGGACCCTTGGATTTGTCCCAAGATTTGATTGGAACCCACTCAGATCCCGTTGGAATACCCTCCAAGGACGGACCTGACCCCAACAAGGACTTAGTGCCTTTAAACCTTCATATAAGTAAGAAATATATTTTTTTTAATAAAAAAAAATTTACTCGAAAAAAAAAAAAAATTATTTTTTTTACAAAGTTTCGACGAAAACTTATATAATCTTTAAAAATGCATCAAAACAGACGCAACACCCGCGCCAGTGGACGCGCCCCGTCATATGGATCTTTGCCCGGAGGAACCCGTGTGCGCAAGGATGCCAGTCGCGAACACAATGCGGATTGAGCCAGTGATTGCTCCGATCCGAGCGACCGTGACAACGACCGCGGCCGCCAACTCGACCAACTCACCGTTGGAGGGCCGTCCCTTGTTGAACATGAAATCCCAAGAGGATACCGTTCCACCTACGCCACCCCAGCCAGACTCCTCCAAGGAGGAGAAAATAAAGGTATTGGTGAAAGAACACGTGGGTCATTGGGAACTGTTCAAACAGGCTCAGACCCAGGAAGACCAGCAGGGTATGAGAAAATCCATATCTTTGGCAAAGAAGACTCAAATAACCCTCCAAAAATTGATTCCCAAGAGAGAAGTAGAAGGTTACGTGAAGAATTGGAATCCTTGGGACCAATTAGTTTCCTTAAGAGGAAACAACAACAACAAGAAGAAGAGATCTCTAGCCCATCAGAAGTTAAAGAGTCCCAAAGAGTGGGACAATATAATATCTTTGGCAAGAAAATGGAAGAAAGTTTACCGCAATTAGACGTAGAAACTTTCAACTTGTTTTCCATAAATGTTTCTCATAACTTTGATATCATTGGCAAATGTTTTGATAAAGTATATGAGCAATTGGATAAAGTAAATACCAATTTTGGTAAAGTCATGCAATCCCAATCCAACTTGATCAAAATCAATGAGTTAGAAGTAAAACAAATAAGAGACAGCATTAGTTTGAGTAAAGGAGAACTAATAAATTACCTAGAAAACAATACTTCAGCTATCCAAGAAGAAATTCTTCTATCTATTGAACAAATCAAAGAAGGTATTAATAAAACAGACCACACTTCACCTACTCATATTATTAATAAAATTGATTCATTAAGTAACAAACTTGATCTGGAATTAGGTATGATTAAGAATGATCTCAGAGATCTAAAGATAAACTTATCTAAACCCATTGCAGACTCTGATGAAATCAGACCTTCCAGGTACCACAGTACGCCCCAACTACCTTCTAGACCAAGACTAACAAGGCATGAATCTTTCAGACCTAGTCCCACTCCTGAAGTAGAACAAGCATTAAAATTACTTCCCCCTATCACTGAGTGGCCTAAATTCTCCGGAGAAGGAGAATACAATCATGTCAGTTTTATTAAGTTTATTGACTATACTCTGGCCTCTTATGAACTTCCTGATAACATAGCCGTAGTAAGACTACCTAGACTGTTTGAAGGAGTAGCCCTTGACTGGTTCATCAATAAGAGAGAAGAGTTAGGATCTTTGTCATGGAATTCATGGAAAGATTTGATTAAGGAACAATTTGGTACCAGAATTTGGAAAAGAAAAATGATGAAAACTTTCAAAACTTCCTTGTTTGATCCATCTAAGGACAAACCTCACAAATGGTGCCTTGACCAGAAGAGAAGACTAGACTGCTTCTACCCAAATGCTGATAAAGAAGAAGTCAATGAAAGACTCCTCAACTTATGTCCAGGACAACTTAACCATAGCGTAAGATGCAGAATGCCCATGAACTCTGACCTTTCCACTCTCATAGGAGTATTAGAAGAAACTATTGACATGAATGGCTTAGACAAAAAGCTTAATAAACCCAGAGAACCAACTACTAGGAATAAGGAAGATTACAATAACAAGAATAAAGAACTTCTACCTAACAACTCAGAAGCCAAGAATACTTTGGTGACTAAAGAAAAGACATGTTGGAATTGCAACCAAACAGGGCATGTAAGACCTGACTGTCCTTTACCCAGGAGAAAGATTAATCCTATTGAAGGAGAAGAGGATGACACTAATCCTGACCCCCAACTAGATGACACTGACGGTTCCATCTCTGAGTGTGACCTAATTATCACTAATCCCATTAATGTCATCGAAGGTAACATAGAATCTTACCTAGATATTAACCCTGTTAATGAAGATAGCAATTTGCCTCAAACATGAAAATCCAACATGTTTCTGAAGCTAAGACCTTAACCCTTAAACCTTCTATTGGAAAAGGGTACACCGGTGGTAAAACTTGTTATGCCACTGGCTTGATACAAGGTTCCCCCATAAAATTACTTCTAGACAGTGGAGCCTTCTGCTCTTGTGTTGGAACTGACTACTTAGATAAACAGGATTCCAACTGGAAGAAAAACTTACTACCTGTACCTCGAGCTAAGTTCAGCAGCTTTAACTCACCTCTCAAAGCTATTGGAGTATGGCCAACAGAAATCGTACTCCCCCACTCTAAAGGATCAATCAAGATAAAGATTGAATTTGTAGTACTTCAAAATGGAGTATGTGATTATTTTATTATAGGAAATGATTCTCTTTGCCTGTACGGGATAGATGTCTTCCAGAGTAAAGGGAGATATTTCACTATAGGAGGAGATTGGAACAAGAAGTTCCAAATATGCCATATCAATGCTGAAGCTACTGATTCTACTTATGAGAGACACTTAGAAACTTTTAACCAGGAATACTTTTCCCAAGCTGCCTTAAATTCCCAGCTTAGTGAAAACCAGAAAAGAGATATTCTCCAAGCATGCTTTGAGAACCAGAATGCTTTTTGCACTAAAGACCATCCCATTGGTAATATTAAAGGTCATGATATGGTCTTAACTTTGACTATTAAGCCTCCTTACCCTCCTAACCTCAGGAGACCAGCTTACCCTTCTAGTCCAAAATCTAGGACTGCTCTAGAAAGCCACATCCAAGAACTGGTGGACTTACAAGTCTTACGGAAAGTAGGGCATAATGAGCAAGTAGACGTAACTACCCCCGTGATAATAGCCTGGCACAATGATAAGTCTAGGATGGTTGGAGACTTTAGAATGCTCAACAACTACACCCAAGCTGACTATTATCCTATCCCAAGGATTGACCACGCTCTACATAATCTTTCTAAAGCTAAGTTCATTACTACTATGGACATGTTGAAAGGCTTTCACCAAATACCTATCAGTCCGGATAGTAGGAAATTTATGAGAATTATATGTCATTTAGGCATATATGAGTATCTCAGAATGCCATTTGGTATTAAAAATGCTCCTTCCCACTTCCAAAGAATGATGGATACAGTCTTAGGAATGTTCATCATACAAGGTTGGATGATGGTATACATAGATGATGTTATCATTTATTCAGACGATTGGGATACTCACATGGATAAAGTAAGGCTAGTGCTTAAAACAATTGCCACAGTAGGATTAAAAGTATCTATGAAAAAGTGCAACTTTGGATACAGAGAACTTAAAGCTCTAGGACACATTTTTTCTGGACTAACTTTAACTGCTGAACAAAGTAAGATAGCAGCAGTAATGAACAGACCTATGCCCCAGAACAAAACGGAACTCTTATCCTTTATAAGCTTCTGCAGCTATTACAGGAAGTACATACCTAAATTTGCTAACCTCACCAAGTGTTTATACGAGATCTGCAACAACAAAACTTTGTTCAAAATGACTCATGAAAGATTGAAGAATTACGAGGAACTCAAAGTAGCTATGACTACTGCCCCAGTGTTGATACAACCAGATTATTCTAAACCTTTCAAACTTTACATAGATGCTAGCATGGAAGTATTAGGAGCTGCATTACATCAAGAAGTAATAGAAGAGGATAAACCAGTAGAGAAACCTATACTCTTCATATCTAGACAAGTCAAAGATACTGAAAAGATATATGGTGCCAGCCAAATGGAATGCCTTGCTCTAGTATGGGCATTAGAAAAACTCCACTATTATTTGGAAGGTACAAATTTCGTGGTGATCACTGATTGCAATGCTGTTAGGACTCTCATGAACATGAAAACTCCTAGCAGGCATATGTTAAGATGGCAGATAGCCATACAACAGTACAGAGGTCAGATTGCAATAGTCCACCAAGCTGGAGTTAAACATCAGAATGCTGACAGTCTTAGCAGAAATGCTCTACCAAATGATACTAGCAATCCTGCTCACGACCCAGAAGATCATGATATATTTCCTATACTAAACATTAACCTATTTAATCTTGAAGCCCCCATCATAGGAATTCACATATGTGAACTAGATGAATCACTATTCAGCTCCATCAGAGAAGCATACAACTCTGGCATGAAGACTTTGATTAACATCATAGAAAGTACTTCACCTCCATCTGAACTCATAAACAGTTTACCTGAACCCCTGCTGAAGTCCTATAAAGAAGGAAGATTCACACTGTGGGATGGGATAGTATATTACCGGCATAAACACTCTAGTGTTATAGTCTTGACCAAAGCAGAGCATATCAAACTTGTTTTAGCTGAATGTCATGATAATTGCTCTTCGGGTCACCTGTCTATTGATAGAACCCTAGATAAAGTAAAACAGACTGCCTGGTGGATCAACTGGAGAGACTCCACTATCAAGTATGTTTCAAGCTGTGAAATCTGTCAGAAGTCCAACAGGACCACTGGGAAAAGGTTTGGACTACTCCAAAGGATAGCTGAGCCCAGGAAAAGATGGGAAGTTATCAACATGGACTTCGTAACAGGACTGCCCCCTGGTGGAGCTTACTCTTACAACTCAGTCCTTGTTATTGTAGACAGGTTTTCTAAGAAAGCCAAGTTTCTACCTAACCATAAGGAAGACACAGCTATGGAAGTAGCCTTACTCTTCTGGAACAGACTAATTGCTGATGTAGGAATTCCTAAGATTATTATCAGTGATAGAGACCCCAAATTCACGTCTGAATTCTGGAGAAACCTCCATGATATGTTAGGAACTACCTTAGCCTTTTCTACAGCTTATCACCCTCAGACAGATGGATTAGCTGAAAGAATGATCCAGACTCTAGAGGATATGCTCAGAAGGTTATGTTGCTTTGGGATGGAGTACAAAAATACCGACGGATATTGCCATGACTGGGTTAGCCTTTTACCTGCACTAGAAATGGCCTATAACAGTAGTAAACACTCTACTACCAAAGAAGCTCCTTACATACTGGAAAGAGGATGGATCCCCAAATTGCCCAAAGATAACCTCAATCAGGAGTTGACTAATATCCATCCAACATCACTGGACTTCAAAAACATGATAGATATGGCAAACAAGCACGCTGCTAAGTGTGTACAAGATGCTGTTGAATACAACCAACAGAGGTGGGATAAAACTCACAAAGAACCTGATTTCAGAATAGGAGATCAAGTTCTAATTTCAACCGCCAATTTCAATAACTTGGCTGGAAACAGAAAACTCAGACCAGCCTTTGTTGGGCCTTTCACTATCAAGAAACTCCATGGGAAAAATGCCGTAGAAGTCATCCTCAGTAATGAACTCTCTAGGAAACACCCAGTCTTCCCAGTTAGCCTTGTCAAACACTACCATCCCAGAGAAGGAGAAAAGACCCCTTCACTTAAAATACCAGTCTTAGATGAGCCTGAGAAGGACAAAGGAAAAGTTAGTAAAATCCTTAAAGATAAAAAAGAAAGGATCCAAGGAAAAGATGTTAGACTTTACTTAGTCAGATACAAAGGAGAATCAGCTGATAAAGATGAATGGCTACCTGAAAACAACATTCCAGATGGACCTATACACCTGAGAAACTACAGAGCCAGTAAAAGACACTGAGCCCCAAAAATTTTTTCAGATATAGTCATATCTTGGAGTGGGGGAATGTCAGCCTGCTACTTAGCACAGAGCAACCTGACAAAGCAACAACAATAATAATATTAACAAAATTAAAAGGAACAAAGATAAATGAATAAATAAAATTATTATAAAATGAAGTAGTAGGAAATCCATAAATATTATTGCAGAAATGGATTTCCCACCCAAAATAAGGTAGGGTCACTCACTGATCCCACCCTTGAATTATTACTCCTTATATTTTTAATTAATTTAATACAAAATGGTAAATGACCCCGGCACCAGTATGGCACCTTTTAGCCATTTTAATATTTCACATGATATGTCATTTATAGGTTTCACACCTAAATTTCAGTCGAAATCCAGGTGTTGTGTGTAGTTTAGGAGTTACACGGGAAATTGTGTTTTGTCACAATTCCCGCACGCAGCCCCGCGTCCCTACAGCGTTGGACTCCCGCGTACGCCAACTCCCGCACGCAGCCCCGCGTCCCTACAGCGCTGAACTCCCGCGCGCATCTGAGCAGCGGATCAGTCCCCGCGCGCATTTGAATGGACTGATCCCCCCGCCTCCTATGACATCCAGGTACCGCTCAGAGAAGCTACAATATAGTAGGATCTACACTACATATGTAATGCTACCACACGAGCAGAGAGTATGGTTCAAAAACCTTAAAAATCAATTAAAATTAGTTAGTAACTAATTTTTAGTATTTTTTATTAATTAAATAAAGATCCAGACTCACCACGAAATAAGTTGATCAGAACCTTCAAAGACCACGAAACTACATAAGGAGTGGTCGTAAAAATTATTAAAAATTACATACAGGATCAGCAGAGGATGGATAATCAATAAAAATCTACGTCTGCTCACTTTGGACCAGTACTTACTGTACAAATTGAGGATCAGTGCAGGATCAGCAAAATGACTAATCTATTGATTAACAGATCCTGCAGCTAAAAAGGAGCTGTTCCTTGACAGATCTAAGGCCAGCAGGCTAACAGCACCTTGAGGACGTGCCAATCTTGCCCTGATTGCCCCCCTAGCCTCAGCCCATGGCTAGTACCCCTTCTAGAGGTCCTCAAGCACCCAAAAAAGAATATTTAAACAGGCTCTTTTTGCCCTTCTGTTTCCAATCAGTTAATCAGTTATCAGGAATTATTTATTATCAATCAGACACGGTGTCATTGTTAATCAAGTGCTTATATGAAGATAAGCAAGCGATTTATGACTTAGTCTGTAGTAGTATTATTTACCTTTATTAACCAATCAACCATTGAAGTTTAGTCAAGCAATCAACCCCATCTGCTCTGAAACCCTTCCAATTATTCCAGGATTTTCGTGTTCAAGTGCTCAGAGTGAGTGTTTCCCTTCCTGTCTAGGCCGCTTGTGCTGTTAAGCCCGGCCATTAGTGGAATAAGTCCTTTCTAAGGCACCCATATTTATTCCAAGGTTCTTAAACTGCCTAAGGAGGCCCCTTGAAGAGAGGTTGCTAGTCTGTAAAGATCCCCAGTAGTGTAATACTGTGGCCCCTCTTTATATATTATATTTAAAATATTTATAACCAAACCAAATAAACCTTGCACTTGCTCTTACCATACCATTATTGGAGCTTTAAAGTGTTTATTCTTTGGAATATTATTGCTCCAAGTTCTTTTATCACTCTCTGTAGCTAAAGGACTGCAAGGTTCCTGGTATCAGAGAGCTGACATTAGGGGTGGTGCCAGTGGGTGACCCTACCTGAATTGGCTCCACAAATCCATTTTTTTTAATAATATTCTTGGATTTCTTACGACTTAAGGTTTTATTCCTTAATTTTTTTTTATTTTATTATTTCCGTATTTGTTTATTATTAATTTATATTTTATTTTTTTTTTTAGGCTTTAGTCAGTTGGTTCTGAATAGTAGCCAGCTGACACACTCACTCTGAGCACTTTACCACGAGAATCCTGGAATAATTGGAAGGGTTTCAGAGCAGATAGGGTAGATTGCTTGACTAAACTTCAATGGTTGATTGGTTAATAAGGGCAAATAATACTACTACAGACAAATTCATAAATCACTTGCTTATCTTCATATAAGCACTTGATCAACAATGACACGGTGTCTGATAGATAATAAATAATTCCTGGTAACTGATGATGGAATAATGGATCCAAAGAGGTCTGTATAAATACCTTTTTGGGGTGATTTTGATCTTCTCAGGGCACGGAGAGAGGGTTCTGCTTGTGGGCTGAGGCTGGCAAGCCAGTCAGGGCAAGATTAGCACGTCCACTTGGTGCTGTCAATCAGCTGTCCTTAGATCTACTGGATTTCTGTACTATTTTAGCCACAGGATCTGTTAATCTGTTATGGCGTAAATTTAATCATTCTTGTCAGCCTCCTGGATGCCAAGAACCTTGCTATCCTTTAGCTAACAGAGGTGATAGAATAAATAATAAATATATTATTTAATAAATGCAGCAAAAATCCGTAAAATATTTTGATTAAGCTTATTGCAAGGTTAAGTGGTTTGGTTATTGTTTATTGTTTTAAATCAATATAAATAGATTGATTATTAAATATTTTTATAGAGGGGCCACAATTATATTGGGGATCTTTAACACCTCTCTTCAGGGATTTCAGTATGAAAACACGTAGTCCTTGTTACTTTGGGCTCTTTAGTTTAAAGAATATTTTACCCAAAGATAATATGTATATAAAATACCCAGTGGAGTGGCAGGGCCTTGTAGCCAAGCTACCACAACAGAGAAATTATACTAGAGCTTACTGGTATGTTATTAAATCCTTTGGGTATTTGTTTTTTTGAATTTTTCTGATGGTTTAAACCTGTATACTGGGGTTATAAGGTTGTTCAACAATTTTAATTGATAAAAAGAGGTTGAGGATGGATATTATTGATCAGACGTTGCCATAAATCACTTAATTATCTCTTATAAGTACTTCATTACATTGGCAGGGTGTGTGTATATAAATAAAACTGGATCTCTGCCCATCAATATCCTCAAAAGAGCTCTTTATTTATAGCTTTTGGAGTCCCAATATTGTCCTTCTGAGGGTTGCAGGTGCTCAAAGGGACGTACACTAAGGCTAGCAGGGTAACCAGGGGTAGCCTGTTATGTTTTCTTGGTGCTATAGCACGGGTAGCATCTAATTCCTCAGGGTATGGGAATTATTCTACTTTATAATAGACATTAGGACGTGTGAATAACACTAATCTGTCCTATTTATGTATTATTTAATTAATTATCCTTATTAAATGTTCCCAGTAACTTAATAATCATATAAATAGACATTTCTAGGGACATCTTGATGTCTGGTAATTTCTCATTATGTATTATATAACTGGAGTAAAAGTCATAATATTGATTTTAATCCTTATTTTTGAGTTCCAGTTGATTTACTAAGATAATTACTTAAAAATATAAGTCATGTGAAGTCATGTAATCTTTTTACATCATTAGTTTTCTTAGTATGTCAAGAAGATATTGATGTCTAATAATTCTCATAAAAGTATATCAAAGTCTTTTAACATATTTTTAGAAGTTGTCATTGTCTTATTTTTGACATTCTTGGTACTTTGAATTATATTAAATAAAAAATACGTATAAGGATTATTTACGTATTTTTAGACTTTCTACTATCCACGAGAACATTTATTACATATGTTGAATGTTCCCGTGTAGGTTGTAGCATGTTTACGCGGTACCTGAGCCTCTCAGGCCGCCTGTCACTCTGTCAACCCGTAGTCCCGCGGCTGCGTACTTGTCAGAGGCCCGGGGCTACGTACACAACCTTGACGGAGTTACAGGGCTATATCTCAGCCGCACGGGGGTGCATTGGCTGCTGCGGCTTCGTGCGGGAATTGTGACAAAACACATTTCCGCCTGTAACTCCTAAAATATACACAACACCTCAATTCTGACTGAATTTTAGGTGTGAAACCTATACGTGAAAATGTGTGTTAAATGTTTAATTTGCCAAAAAGCTCAATAATGGAGCCATATTATTTTGGTTTTTCTTTCCTTAATTATTTAAAAATATAAGGAGTTGGATTTCAAGGGTGGGGTCAGTGAGTGACCCTACCTAATTTTAGGTGACAAATCCATTTCTGTATTATCACTCTTTATTTTTTTAATTGAGATATTCTTATTTTTCATAGTTTTGTGTTTCTTTTGACAGGTTGCTCTGTACATAGTAGCAAGCTGACAGATGAGACCCATTGAAATGGACTAACAAATAAGAAGTTTTATAATAATTTCTTGAGGGGAATTAGTCCAGGAAGGAAGGAGAGGCCATTATATGTGAGAGCTGGAGAGAGGCCTTGAGGAGGGGTGACTGGTGCTGGGCTGGGATTCCCATTTAATTACATGTTGACCAATTGAACTGGAGGCAGTGGCTTGATTGATTGGTTAATTTTCCTTTCCCAAAAGGTGTGGCCCGCACTCAACTGGAAGTGTGGTTTTTCCAGCCAGGAATATGTACTATGGATTTATGGTATGGGACCAGTATTTAATTCCCATATCAATTAGGTTGAAGGAGAGATTGTGTCAGCTTTCTTATATTTACAGAGCAATCTTTCAAAGTAACAAAAATAAAAAAATAAAATAAATATTAATATAACCATAGAAAGATTAGGAAATACACAAATACTATTATAGAAATGGATTTCCCACCCACATTTAGGCAGGTTCATTGCCTGAACCCACCCTTGAATTCTTACTCCTTCATATTTTGAATAATTAAATAAAGTATTTTCCATAAATCACAACACCACAATAGTGACCTTTTGGCCACTTTAATATTCCACATACCTTTTCATTTATGGATTTCACTCCACAGTCAGCTGATCCTACTCCTGCATGCATCTGATCAGATCTGCATGCCTCTGATCCATAAGAACTCCCCATTTTGACAAGATACAGCACCAGACAGCTGAAACCTATCAGGATCACCTATGAATATGTAACAACATGACATTTGAATGGTAGAAGGTCTAAAAATAATATATACCAAATACAATAATAATAAATTAAAATTATATTAAATTGAAAAACAAACATTGAGGATCATCACAACAATGACTGGTAAAGATCTCCAGTGACAACAAAGCATATCAAGGAGTTGTCTAAAATATTGAAAATTATCAAAGTAATCAGCAGGTGATGGAAAATCAATATACACCCACTACTGATCACTTTTTTCAAATAATAATAGTACAAATGTGTGATACATGCAGGATCACCAAAATGACAAATTAACACATTTAAAAATCCTCAGATAAAATAATGCACAAGTCCTGAATATTTGTGATCAGCAGATTGAAATCACGAAGGGAATGTGCTAAATTTTTGCTTTCTTGCTTCTCAGCTTTGGCCTATAATCCCTGCCCTCTTCAATTTCCCTTAGGAGGCTCCTTTCCACCCCAAGGAAGTATTTATACAGACGTTATTTGGCTTATTGTTCCCCAGTTTTTGCCAGGAATCTATTTATTATTGTCAGAAACCAATTTTCTGTTGATTAAGTGCTAATAGAGAGATAAGCAAGTGATTTATGAACTTAGTGTGAAGTATTAGCATTACTTCCAAAATCTCATCACCCTATTCCATTGAAGTTTAGTCATCAAGAAGCCCACCTTTGATCTGAACCCCTTCAACTGTGAATCACTGCAGGTACCCTGTGAGTAATTAATCTAAGAAGTGAGTTATTACCTTCCTGAATTGGCTTGTGTGCTGCTTTTCCCTGCCATTCTCAATATTAAGTGGATAATATTCCCTTCTTGAATAATCCAAAAAGTTTTTCAATTTTCCAGTGTCTTTAAACAGTACAAAGTTCATCCCCTGAATAGAGGTTTCTTTAGAGATCCCCAGTATTTTATAAGGTATAAACCTTTGGACCCTCTTAAAATATATATTGAAAAATTTTTAATAAAACCAACATAAAAATTGCACCTTCTCCTTTCAGATTTATTCTTTTGGAGCTTTTACCGTGTTTTATTCTTGTGAATATCTTTATTCCATCACTGCATTAATCTCTGAAGCTGAAGTACTGAAAGGTCCCTGGTATCAGGGAGCTTACAGATAGAGGATGCACCAAGCCATAGAGAGAGAGGTAGAGCCGGTTAGAGTTTGCTAGGACCTTCAGGGTATTCAGGGAGATACTTCAGGAGGTGCAGCTGGTAGATCCAGGGTTAGAAGGTTGATTTTGATGAGGATTGCAAATCGCTGAGGGTTGATAATGGCTGAGGGGTGATAATGGCTAAGGAGACTGATTCAAGTTTTGATTATGACAGTACCTCCCCAGATGAGTAAGGGGTAGCTCCTGATACCCATAAGAAGAGGTGTGAATTTGCTTGAGTTCATCACAATTTTTGATTTGCATTTCCACCCACCATATCCATCACCATCACCACCTGACAGCTGCCCATACTTTTCATCCTAAAACATATTACCCACTTTTTCATTCAAATGGAGAAGACCAATGGCTATCATACGTAAACCAATATTTCCCCCCTTGCTCCAGATGTCTTGAAAATGAGAATCTCTGCACCACCAGCATCACCCCCAAGTCTGGGAAATGTGAATACTGTAGAAGAGAGACCCTGTTCTCAACCTTCTGAATTTGGAAGGAAGGTGCTTGGGACAGTTGTGTGGGTGAAGGAAGACATTGGAGGTATCTTTGAAGGCAAAGAAGCACCTGAAAACTTGCGTTTATCCCTGGGAGTATTCAGCGGGGAAGGTCCATCAGATGGAGAGTTTTTTCTCTTATCTTCTGATTGCTGAAGGCTTTCTTCTGATAGAATTGTTTTTTGTCTGTTCCTAGTTGAGGCTTTAAATTATAACATGAGTTTTATTAAGAAGAGACAATTGAAATTGGGGAAAAGGGCCAGTTGGCCTTGGATGGGACATCAAAGAAGGGCCCATCAAACTTGAAGGAGATGGATATCTGTTGGTGAATTCCCTATTTGTTCTGGGTAAGTTTGGTCAAACACTCTGAGGGAGTAGGAGGCCCATTGAACCAAATTTGAAGTTCCCTCAAAGCTGTTGAAGTTTATCAAACCACCGTCAAATCAGCAAAAGTTTGTCAAAGTTTTTTCAAACCAATCAAATCAAATTTTTCAAAGTTGAAAGATTGAGGGTTGAACCAATTGCAGTTTGACTTAAGTTAGTCAAACTGGTCAAACCTTGTGGAAGGATGGTTGAAGAAGTTATAGTCTGGTTGAAGCACAGTAGAAGTAGCAGCAAAGGATTCAAAGAGTTGTTAAAGCTTCCAAGAGAAGTCAAATTTCAAAGTTTGAAAGGTTTTTGAATCATCAAACGGCCATTGGTTGAAGCACCAGAGACCTTTGAAGCGGCCCCCATCCTTCTCAAAGTAAAAATCAAATAAAAATTAAAAGAGGAATTCAAATTAAAAGACAAGGATGAAGATTCTCCTGGAGAGCACAATGCAGAGGAGGAGTAGGAGGAGGAGGAGGGGGAGGAGGAGGAGGAGGAAGAGATAGAGGAAGAAGAAGAAGAAGGAGGAGGAGAAGAAGAAGAAGAAGAAGAAGAAGAAGAAGAAGAAGAAGAAGAAGAAGAAGAAGAAGAAGAAGAAGAAGAAGAAGAAGAAGAAGAAGAAGAAGAAGAAGAAGAAGAAGAAGAAGAAGAAGAAGAAGAAGAAGAAGAAGAAGAAGAAGAAGAAGAAGAAGAAGAAAGAAGAAGAAGAAGAAGAAGAAGAAGAAGAAGAAGAAGAAGAAGAAGAAGAAGAAGAAGAAGAAGAAGAAGAAGAAGAAGAAGAAGAAAATTTTGGAAAAGAATGGGGTGAGGAATTATTCTAGAAAAATGGAAATGAATATAGAAGACTTTGGATTTTAAGCTTTCTCTGGGGGTAAGGTGGTTGTGCTAGTGGGTTCAATTGAAGATGATGCAGTTGGTGACTTGAAGTATATTGAATTGCAGCTTGGGAATTTCTCTAAAGATGGTAGGACTAAAATGATATTTGGATGGGTTCTGGAAAATAAAGAAGAGGTGGAGAAGAAGGGAAGGAAGAAAGACATGAAGAAGGAAGTGATAGAAGAGCTTGAGGATTTTCTTTCTTTGTCTGGGGTTACTTATGAAATTGGAGCTCCATCCAATAATAAGGAGGAGTATGAAAGTAAGAAAATAAATCTAGCTAGTGTTTTGGTTACTAAGATTGCTAACTTGGTGGCTAAAATTGAGAAAGAGGTTTAGATAGATTTCTTTTGATTTTATTATTATTGTTTTATTTTATGGATGATAGGAAGATGATGGAACAGGATAAGATTGATTTTCATTGAATTTTTGAAGAGAGGAAGGTGAGGATAGAAGATGAGAAAGGAATCTAGGGAATTATTTGAGTAATGGAGGAGTTACAGAGATTTATTTTTGGATGTTGAGATAGAGTGGAATTTGTGGAATAGGGATGAAATGTTAGTGAGGTTGAAGACTGGTTCCCATGAGGTTCTTTCAGATTTGTCTAAAAAACCTTTCCATTTGGCTAAATTGGAGAGTTTTCCATGCCTAATCTTGGAGTCCAGGATTTGGGAAACTTTGCATTCTGCTTGGCCATTGATGTCAACTGGTTCTGGAGTTGGTTGGTGGCTAGGAGAATTTGGTTCTGAAGAGTAAGGTTTTAGAAGTGAAAAATTGTTTACAGGGTGGATAAATAAGCATTGGTTGGGGGGTTTGAGTTTGAAAGCATGAGATCTCATTTCTTCAATAATGAGAAAAGGAACCAACAAACCCTCAGAGAGCTTCTTGGAAGTTCTTTTAGTATTGAGATTCATTGCAGATAACTAAAATTTATCCCCAGGAGCAATAAATTTTGTAATTTATTTTCTTTAAGGTCAGCATAGTTCTTATGCTTATCCATAGACTCTTGTAATTCTTTTCTAAGTTGAACCTGGTTCTTCTGGATCTGATCTAAGTAATGAATGGCAGGTTGATTGTCCAAGACATGCAAGAATTCAAAACTAGGATGCCTTCCGTAAAGGGTGAATAAGGGTGATTGGTGAGTTGAACAGTAAACATTTTTTTTGTAAGAGAATTATGCTAAGAAGAGCCAATTATACCAGTCATCCTGATGATAACTGATGTACATTGGGTAGATAAAAGTTGTGGGACTATTTGTCAAAGCAGCCACACCCGGGTACTTCAAACAATGTAGATGAAGCCCTGGGTGTTGTGATCTTGCTTTTGACCAACCCATCTTTGTGCTCCCACTCCATCTGACCCATTGTCACATTTTCACCAACACAGTTTTTGGATTTCAATGTTTGACTACTTGATTGATTCAAAAAACAAACATGTTAAGTGATTTTTTTTGAAATTTTATTCTGCTTATTTGATTCTGATTAATGGGTTCTTTTTTGATTATTAGTCTTCTTTGGGTTTTGTATTGCTTCGGAAGATGAAGATAGTCAAACCATTGGAAGAGGGTAGAATTGCAATGATCCAAATCCATTTTAGAGTTATTTCAATCAGCATGGCTCAAATTTAACCTTGGACCAATATAACATCAAGCATCTCAAGGCACCTCAAAGTGGACAAGGAGCAGAGAACTTGAAAAATATGAAAATCAGATACATTGAAAGCTTGGATTGACATTTATGATTGGTTTCCATGACTTCCAACCTACCACTCTCAAGATTTTCATCACCATCTCACCAAGGCAATCAAAAATTTACATTGATCAGAATTGGTCTAAATTATTTTTTAAAACTCTCAACATTAATATTTCTTTCATTAAAATTATTCCTTTTTATCCTTGCTAACACCCCTATAAAGAAGAAAAAATCTCAATGGTATACAATTTTTAGATTTTTTTTCCTTCAGCATGTTTTTTGAGTGTTTTGTGCTTTTTTTTATTTAAAAAATATGATTTGAAATTTTTAAAAATTTCAATTTTTGTATTATGAAAGTCCAGATGCTGAACTATCCAATCCTGTTTATAATTTTCAATACATGCATTTTTTTGAACAATAGATTTAGCTTGGAACACAGGCCTGAAAATAAATAGACTTTCTTAGGTCAGTCAGTCCCATTATTCTTGTCCACCCACTGTACATTCAAAGATATTGTTTCAGTACTTGGTTGAATAATTAATTTTAAAATTCTGTTTCAGGGTGGTAAGCTGTGGAGAGATTCTTTTGGATCTGTATTTTTTCACCAATTGTTTTCCAGAAAGAAGAGATGAACAATGAGCCTTGTTCACTTATGATGTCAGCAGTAAGCCCATGCTTGGAGAATAAATTTCTGATAAAGAGGGTAGCTAATTCAACTGCAGTCAGTGTACCTGTTATTTTGATGAAGAGGGATATTTTATAGAAGCAGCCCACAACAACAAGGATAGAATCAAATCCATTAGAGAGATTAAGTTGAGAAATGAATCCCATAGAGACAGAAGTCCAGGGGCCATCAGGAATGGGGAGACGTTTAAGTAGTGCTAGTTTCTTTTCATGCCTTCCCTTATTCCTGTGGAAGAGGTAGCAGGCTGAAATATAGTTCTCAAAATCTGTTGACATTCCATTTCAGGAAAAAGATCTTTTTATAGGGTTGAAAGTATTTTCTTTTCCAGGGTGAAGTGCAAGAGGAGTCATGGCATTGATGAATTATCTTCAATTTGAGGTGTTTTGCTTGGTATGAAAATCCCCAGAACCTAGAAGGAATGCAGCCTTCTTGTAGAATTTTCCTTTCAAAATTCCCCAAGGTTTGACTAACTTTTTCCACTTCTTCATTTTTTCTTGGGTGGTAAGGCACAATGGAAAAAAAGAATATTCCCAAAGGCTCAAGCATCCACCTGAGGGGGCAAGTACATTTGGCTGCATTCTCACTCTGGATGGAAGTGGGGTACTTCCCTAGGAAAGCCTTGATATTCTCTATCAACCCTAATATTTTTACAGGGAGCTTGGATTGGGACTAGAGGATTTCTATAAAATTTTCTGCAAACACATTTTCATGGAACCTAAGTAATAATCAAGCCCCTGCCATACCTGGATCAAATGTTCCAGAAAAATCTTTTACAAACAGGTGTGGTTTTTTGCACACAATCCAAGACTCAATTCAAGGGATTTTGCAGTAAATTCTCCTGGATATAGCACATCATTAGCATAAAAATTATCTACAGGGTATTTCTATCATTTCAGAAAAGTTTTTTCAAGAATTACTGCACTAAAGTCTTTCCAAAATGTCTTAGGCATAAATGCTAGAGGGATGGGTTGAATGATGAATGGAATATGACTATTATTAAATTTTAGATTTCATCTAAAATTGGAAAAGTCCAAAATTAATTATGAAAAGAATTGGAGTACTTTTTCCCCATTGGTTCCTTCAAAGTGACATCTTGTCCCAACTGAGTAAATTTCCAACTGTCTAAAACTAAAATTCCCATGGAAATAATAAACCCCTTCACCTTTGGACAAAGGTATACTGGTTCAATGATCATATCCCCAGTCTTTTTAGAAGCTACAGCCTGCAAATTTCAGTCAAATCAACCATGAATAAATTTTCTGCCAGCTGAAAAGCTCTAGTGTGGGCCATTTTTAACCTCAGTTTGAAGTAGCTTGAAGAGCCACTCACATGAGCACTTGAACCAAAATCAAGTAGGACCATCCCCTTATCCATTTTGGGAATTTATACCACCTTCACTCTCTCTTGCCTCTGGTTATCCAGCCTGAGTGATTCTTGAAAAATTGACACCATGAAAGAAGGCTGCACCTTCTGGCAGGTGTAGCACCTGGAACTTGTTTTTGTTTGTTTTTCACTCTGAGAAAAATCAGTTTCTAACTTGATTGGGAACCTGGGAAAAGTTTATTTTATTGTTTCTTGAATATTCCAAGTAATTGTAATGAATGCATGGAATATAGGAGATTTAGAACTGAAGGTAATTAAAATTTTATGTAATGAATAAATTTGTGTTTACCATCCAGAAAATCATATTTATTTTCATTATTTATGAGATTTAATCAAATGTGAGTGGTTTCCATCAAATTTTTCTGAAAATTCAGGGTTTGATCACTTCAATTTTCAAAAAGGAAAATAGTCAACTTTGATAATAACATCTTTTATCCATTCTTTTGGATACAAATGGTTTCTTTGGAAACTTGAGTGCTTTGGTAAATTTTTTGGTGAAATCATTCAATTCTTAATCTCTTTTTTTTCTTTTGTTATTTATGTTTTTTCCTATTAATAACAATATTTTTGAATTGATTTATTTTTTTTTGATTTATTTAATTTTACGTGTTTGACATTAATTTCAATCCAGCTACATTTTTTTATTTTTTATTTTATTATTATTTATTATTTTTTTATTATTTATTATTTTTTTATTTTGAGCTTTTTCAGGTTTTTTATTTAAGATTTTTCAGTTTATTTATTATTTTCTCTTACTTTTTAATTTGTTAAATGCATCATTTTTCAAAAAATCCTTACCCTTAAACAAATATGTGTTTATTTTACATCCCTGTCATGATCTGTACACACTATGATTGTCTTGAAGACACAGGTATATCACAAAGTTTTTATTTTTAAATTTACAACACCAGATTCTTGTAAACTGTATTCCAAAAACTTTACAAATAATTTGAAATTTTTGAAGAAATTCAAAAATTGATTCAAAAATCATCAAAAAATCAAAAAACAAAAACAATCAATGCATTTGTTTAACCATTCCTTTGCACTTTCAATGAATTCTTTTTTGAGAATCAATTCTGAGAAATATTAATAATAAATTGAAGCTCTTTAATTTTTTTTTTGTATTTTTTGGATGTATTCTTGGCCGCAAAAAATTGGATCCAACATTAAACAAATTCAAAATAACTCATTATTTTCAATATTTTTTTTAATATCAGGAATTAAATTTACTTTCTTTTCAGGTATTTACAAAATCATTGAAAGATTGAAAGAAAAATTATTTTTCAGCTTGATCAAAGGTTTGACCCCATAGGATATTGATCACCACAAAAATCACTGCAAATAAAAGGGGCGTTCTGCATTTTGACATATTGTTTTTGTTAATTTAAAATAAAAAAATTAAACTATTTAAGTAAAAAATAATACTCTTTTCAGAAAAATCCTGAAAGGGCTCCATCTTATAAAAAGATTAGTATTGAAACTGTTTTAATAATTCTTTCCATCTTTTTTTTCTTGGAAATATATATAAAAAAGAAAAAAGGTGCATAGAGGCCCAGTACCTAAATAATATTTTGAAAATGGCCAGGGGGTCTTAAAAAATAGTTCCTGTCCTATTATGCTTGTTTTTTTCTCAATTTATTTTTAATTTATTTTGCTTTGATTGTTTTTGCAGTTCTTAAAATTACTTTCCATCCTATTTTATTTTTCATTTAATTGTAAATTTTTGATAACAATGAAAGTTCTTTTTTATTTTGAAGGCTTATTCTGGTGACAAGTGAAAAAAGTTTTAGAATGTTGATGTTGCTCCTCAAACACTAGCTCATCCTCACTACAAAACATATGTGTGAAACGCCATAAACCAGTCAATTTTGTAATACTCAGGGCACTTGTGGGCACTCCCATATTTAGGGAGTGACCAAGGATTTTATCTGGAAGAACCCAAAGGTGGTCCAGGATCTTTTTTTTGATTCTTTTTTGATTCTTTTTTTTTGATTTTTTTTGTGATTTTATTGATTTTTGGGCTTATTTTTAAATTTGAGGATTTTTTTTTTTTGGTCTGGAAGGTGGAAAATTTATCCTAAGTCGTCCATCAACCAGAAAGCTTGAATTTTTTTTTTTGATTTTTCTTTTTTCTGATTTTTTTTTGATTTTTTTGATTTATTTTGATTTTGATGGATTACTTGAGTATAATTACATTTTTGATGTTGCTTCTCAAACAAGAGCTCATCCTCACTACAAATGTTGTTTGTGAAACCCCATTGAAAATTTTATTTTTGGATACTCAGTGCACTGGTGCATGTGCACTCCCATATAGTAGGGCAGGACCAAGGATTTCAGCTGGCAGAACCCAAATGTGGTCCAGGATTTTTTTTAATTTTTTTTTGTGATTCTACCAATTTTTGGTTTTATTTTAATTTTGAGTTATTTTAATTTTAATTTTTTTTTTTTTTTTTTTTGCTCTGGAACGGTGAAAAACTTAGCCAAATTTTTCCACCATGCCAGCAAGAACTGGGATTTTCTTTTCCATTTTTTTTCTGATTTTTTTTGACTTTTTTGATTTTTTTCCTTTTTTTTTGAATATTTTGTTTTTTTAATGGTAATTGCTTTTTTTTGACAAATTTGGCAAAGTTGTCTACCTTCCTTCAGGAATTCTTTGCATCCCTCCCTTATGGGGATGGGGAGGCAGACATGGGTCATTCTTGCCACAAACAACTGCCAGGTTGATGGAAAACTTTAGCTAAGTTTTTTATTTTTCCAGAAATAAGAGGATTCACACAAATAAGGGGGAAAAATGAAAGAAAATTGCAAAAAAAAAGAAAAGAAATCTAAAAAAAATCCAAATGACCTTGGGGAGATAGATGACTTAGCCTAATTCCTCCACCACATTAATAGATAAAAAAAATTATTAAAATCAAAATGAAAAAAACAACATATTAAAAAAAGAAAAAAAAAATCACAAAAATCACAAAACAATACAAAAAACCAAAAAAAAAACCACAACAAAAAAGGGCAAACAAAATCAAAAAAAAAATCCTGAAACATATTTTGGTTCTGTGAACTGAAATTCTTGGTCCTTCCCTACTTCATGGGAGTGCAGAGGAGTGCAAAAGAAAAGAAAAGAAAAGAAAAGAAAAGAAAAGAAAAGAAAAGAAAAGAAAAGAAAAGAAAAGAAAAGAAAAGAAAAGAAAAGAAAAGAAAAGAAAAGAAAAGAAAAGAAAAGAAAAGAAAAGAAAAGAAAAGAAAAGAAAAGAAAAGAAAAGAAAAGAAAAGAAAAGAAAAGAAAAGAAAAGAAAAGAAAAGAAAAGAAAAGAAAAGAAAATAAAAGAAAAGAAAAGAAAAGAAAAGAAAAGAAAAGAAAAGAAAAGAAAAGAAAAGAAAAGAAAACAAAAGAAAAGAAAAGAAAAGAAAAGAAAAGAAAAGAAAAGAAAAGAAAAGAAAAGAAAAGAAAAGAAAAGAAAAGAAAAGAAAAGAAAAGAAAAAATAAAATAAAAATACAAATAAAAATCAAGAGCATTGCTTTTCTCATGATGCTTAACCTTAATCTAATGATTATTTTATTCCCCCATGACATTTTTCATGCAAGGGTGTTTCCTTGGTCTAGGGGAGTTCCATATAATTGTGATCTGAATTTAACCATGGTGGGGGGGAAGCCACTGGACCACATTGGGTTCTGAAAGCTTAAATTTTTGGTCCTTCCCTTCCATATAAGATTGTACACCAGTGCAGTGAGTACCCTCAAATTTACTGTTTGATGATGCTTCAAAAACACAGTTTGTAGTGAGGATGAGCTAGTGCTTAAGGAGAAACATCATCATTCTAGAAAATTTTTCACCCTCACCAAAATAAACTTTGAAAATAAAACAAAACTTTCATTTTTGTGATAAGAAATTGACCATTTTAAAAAAAAGGATTGAAAGAAATTTTATGAAAAATACAACAAAAATCAATGGCAAAAAAGTTGAACGGAAATTGAAAAAAAGGGAAAGAAAAGCGGAATTATTTTTTAAGACCCCATAGCCAGGTTCAAAAAAATCATTAAAGTACTGAGGTTTCTTGCATTTCCTTTTTATGTCTTTTTTTATATTTTCAAGAAAAAAAATATAGAAAAAATTCTGAAAGCAATTCCATCAGCTGGCTACTATTCTGAACCAACTGACTAAAGCCCCCAAAAATGAAATACGGAAACAATCAATTCAAAATGAAAATTAAGGAATAAAACCTTGACCTGTAATAAATCTGAAAATATTATTAAAGAAATGAATTTTTGGTGCCAATTTAGGTAGGGTCACCCACTGGCACCACCCCAAAAAAGTTACTCCTTCAGGCGGAACCATGGTTCACCTGTGTACCCTACCATCACATCTGCGGGTATTTATTTCTGGCCTAAAATTTGGTCAGAAACCCATAATTATGTCTAGTTTAAAAGCTATGGACAAAAACAGATTTTGTCCATAGCCCCGCGCACAGCCGCATACCCTCTGCAACCGCGCAAAGAAGCTACAGCACGCGCTGGCCAGCCACATACCCTCCGCAACCGCGCAAAGAAGCTACGGCATGTGTTGGCCCTGCAAGCAGTCAAGCAACTCCCTTGCGCAAGCCTGGAGTAGTTGTTAGTCAGAAGCTACTGCGCGCGGCAGTTGCTATCAACACCTGCAGGTGGTGGACCAACTACTGCGCGCAGCGGTTGCTACCTGTTGCCAGCCCCACAAGTAGTCAAATAACTACCTTGTGAGGGCTCCTAGCAACTGGCCAGGCCATTTCCTAAGGTCAACAGCCTGCTCACTGGACAGCCCCCCCCTCTCCCAAAACAGAAACAGGCTGTAGAGTACTACCTATACACCCAAAAACCCTTTTCCACAACAAATGGGGCCCAAAAAGCGCCACCATGTGGTGGGTAATAGTATGAAAACAAATAAATCAACAAAAATCCGGAAAACTGGGCCCTGCACCCTTTTTAAAACTATATCAAAGGTTGCCAGGGCCCCTGTAAAAGGGCCTGTACGGTAGTTTTTGACCCAAAAGGGTAACTTTTAGTTGCTGTAACACCCTGCAAGTGTGTACTAAGGATACACAGAGGCCTAGGTTCGTGCTAGGGGGCTCACAAGGTACCAAAAACCCATACAACACCCCCCTTATGTCCCTGGTAACTAAAACTGTATGTAACAGATCATTAATTGGAGTGTACTGTTCAATTAAGTGACTGTAAAGCACCCCAATATTGACAAAGGAGACTCAGATTCAAATTATTCTTGCAGAATGGGGTCCCCAGAGCATGTGTTCAAACCCCTGGCTTCAGGAATCCATGACTTATATTTAAGAATATTAATTGAATACTACTTCTATGGCAGATACAATGAGGTCATTAAGGGTACATGAAGGTGTATCAAGCCCCAAGGATGATGACATAGGGCTTCCTGTACCTTTTTAGTGACCAGAGTAGGTCTACGCAAACACACTGATTGCTCCCTGGCCTCAGAACTAGCCTGGGCCACCCCCCTTTGGCTGGTAAATAGACTGTACCATGAGGGAACCCAAACAATAAAAATAAAGGCTCTTCCCCCAGCCATTTCTAACTCATTCATCCAGTTGTATAGTCATTATTCCTTCAAATATTTTTTTCCTCAAGCCATAAAACCCTTATAAGAAATAAGCGTGTGATCCTGGACCACTTTCTGATAAAATTATAGACAAAACTCTTGAATCATTACTTTTTGGCCAAAATCAACATCCAACCATTCAGCCTGCCTTAGCACCAGCTTCCAGCACCCTGAATCCCTGCATATTGTTCCATCCATCAAGGATAAGTCCGGATTTAGCATTAGTAAGTGATCCTGCTGACTTATAGTCTTTTTTTTAGGTTCTGCATAACCCAAACCCCAAGGAAATTACACACACCCTTCTTAAAAGGAGTCCTTGTAAACCCCGCAGGCACCAAAATTGAACCTATATTGTCCTGAACAGACATAACCTGTGTTCTGTAAGGCTCAAAAACCCCATTAAGTTCTTGGCACCTCCTTTTGATTTTATTTTTATAAATATATAAATAAATTTAACGCTTTTAGCCAAAATATATCTCTGCATTTTTTTAACATTTTTACTCTAAACCTTTCTTCACCTCTGGTAGCTAAAAGTAGCTAGGTCCTTGGCATCTAGTAGACTTACAAATTCCAATAACAATATGTTTGTACAATAGATCCCTTTAAGAATTTTCACTGATAAATTCATTGTATTTTACTTAATTATTGGTTATTTTTTCATTAATATGTAACAAAAAAAAGGTTTCAAAATGCAGATCACACAGTTTACCACCCTTTTTATCTGAACTTATTTTCATGGTGATAAATATTTCACGGGATAAAAGCTTTGATTAAAATTAAAAATATTTTTTTTTGAAATCTTATAATTATATTCTAAATCTCTTACAAGAAAGAAACTTTCATTCCTGATGTAAAAAATAATATTGAAATGGATGTGATTTTAAAATTAATTTTACATTGAATAAAATCTTAAGAAGCCTATGAAACATCAAACAAATGCCAAGAAGATAGTTTAATTATTTTCAATGGATTTTCCACAATTCCAAGTTTTTACAGCACCAAAAATAATTGAATTACAAGTAAAAGGAAAGGTCTCAGTAAGGCATTGAGACTTTTTTTTCCTGGTTTTTGAATTGATTTTTGAAGGTCTCAAAATAATTTGGAAGGTCTGAATGATTATTCATAAGGGCTTTGCATGCTAATCTACAAGGCTGAAGTTTTGTCAGCTTGCTACTATGTACAGAGCAAAACTGGCAAATAGTAACACAAACTATGAAAAATAAGAATACCTCAATTAACAAATTAAGGAGTGAGAAATCCATAAATATTATTACAGGAATGAATTTTTCACCCAAAATTAGGTAGGGTCACTCACTGACCCCACCCTTGAATTCCAAATCCTTATATTTTAAAATAATTAAAAAGAAAAGTACTAAAAATTATAACACCAGTATGGCACTTTTTTGCCATTCTAATATTTCACACGTATTGTCAAGTTTAGGGTTTACACCTAAAATTCACTCAAAATTGAGGTTTTGTGTATATTTTAGGAGTTACACGCGGAAATGTGTTATGTCACAATTCCCGCGCGCAGCCCCGCATCATTACATATCCCTATGTACTAGTAGCAGCAGATTCCCGCGTACTAGAGACCCGCGCGCAGCTGATTCTGCCGCGCATGCAGCGGATCCTACCCCACGCGCATCTGTACTAACTGATCCCCGCGTCTGGATCAGTCGTGACTAATCTGACAACCAGGTACCGCTCAGAAGAGCTACAACCTAGTTAAGGTTGCCTAGTATATGTATAAAACTGACATATGCATTACTAATGATCTAAAAAGATCAAAACTTAAATAAAATCAATGAAAATTAAGTGTAAAACATTTTTTAATAATAACTCAAAGATCAAGGATTATCACATAAATCACTGATCCTGATCTTTGAAGACCACAAAACACTACAAGAAGTGTTCATAAAAATTGTTGGAAATTATCTACATGTTCAGAAGATGATGGAAAATCAGTAAACATCCACATCTGAACGCTTCAAAGCAATATCAATAGTATAAATGAAGGATGAGTACAGAATGATCAAATTTAGGCCATAACAGATTAACAGATCCTGTGGCTAAAATAGTACAGAAATCCAGCAGATCTAAGGACAGCTGATTGACAGAACCAAGTGGACGTGCTAATCTTGCCCTGAATGGCTTGCCAGCCTCAGCCCATGAGAAGAACCCTCTCTACATGCCCTGAGAAGATCAAAATCACCCAAAAAAGGTATTTATACAGACTTCTTTGGATCCATTATTCCATCATCAGTTACCAGGAATTATTTATTATCAATCAGACACCGTGTCAATTTTAATCAAGTGCTTATATAAAGATAAGCAAGTGATTCATGAATTAGTCTGTAGTAGTATTATTTACCCTTATTAACCAATCAACCCTTGAATTTTAGTCAGGCAATCTACCCCATATGCTCTGAAACCCTTCCAATTATTCCAGGATTCTTGTGCTGAAGTGCTCAGAGTGAGTGTTACCCTTCCTTTCTAGGCCATTTGCCCTTTTAAGCCTGGCCATTTGTGGAATAAGCCCTTTCTAAGGCTCACATATTTATTCCAAGGTTCTTAAACTGCCTAAGGAGGCCCCTTGAAGAGAGGTTGCTAGTCTGTAAAGATCCCCAGTAGTATAATACTGTGGACCCTCTTTTATATTATATTGAAAACCATTTATTACCAAACCAATTAAACCTTGCAAATGCTCTTATTATATCATTTACTTGAGCTTCTAAGTGTTTATTATTGGAATAATAATTATTATTGTCATTCCAGCATTTTTATCACTCTCTGTAGCTAAAGGACTGCAAGGTTCCTGATATCAGAGAGCTGAAAACTGGGGGTCTGGCCGGGAAATATCCTTAAATAATTAATTGTTAATTATTTATTCCTTGGACCATTCTATTCATTTTTTTAAAAAAAAATATAAGTTAACATACTTATAACATATATTTTTGATCATTTGTTTCTCTAGTGGATCTTAAGACCAACAGAGAATTAATCAATTATTATTTGAACCTTCTTAAAAAGAAAAAAGAAGAAAAACTCCGTAACTTTGTCCCTGTTATTATAACTCCTGACCAACAACAGGAGAAACTGCTTTATTATAAACAGAAGGTTATAAAGGACAAAGAACTTGAGCTTGAAAGAATTATCAATTTCAATTCTTTATTAAGGCAACATAAGGAGTGGAAGATTTATCAAAGGAAGCTTTATATTTATAAAATAATTAACCCTGAAGATAAAGAAAAATCCAAAAATAATAAAAGTGATTATTTTTCCTAAAAACATCATTTTAACACATAAAAATACAAAGAAAAATATTAAACTTGTATTTTTTGTTTTTTATCCATCTCAGTGGATTTTTTTTTGGTGATCTCATTGACCAGGACCTCCTAGAGGACCTCCCAGACAGTATACCATTGGACTTACCCTTGGATTTATCCCAGGATCTGATTGGAACTCACTCAGACCCTGTTGGAATACCCTCCAAGGATAGTTGTGATCCCAACCAATTGTTGGTATCCTTGAATTTAACTCTAAGTAAGTTAAAATATTTATAAAAAATTATTAAAAATATAAAACACACAAAAATAATTATTTTTTATATTTTTAAATTCTTTTTACAAAGTTTTGACAAAAGACTTACACATTTTTTTGGTGCTATGTATCAAAATAGGTGCAACACCCGTGCAACAGGTAGAGCCCCATCATATGGATCCCTGCCTGGAGGAACACATGCGCGCAAGGACTCCAGTTGGGAGCGCAATGAGGGGACTCAAACCCGTGACCATAGCTTCATGCGGGACGACGACGGTGAGGACCGCGGCCGGCAACTCAACCAACAGACCATTGGAGAACCATCCAACTCCCACCATGTTATCCCAGGAGGGTACAGGTCCTCCTACGTCATCCCAGCTGGACTCAACCAAGGAGGAAAGAGTCAAACTATTAGTGAAAGAGCAAGTGAGCTATTGGGAATAATTCAGGTTGCTCAGACCCAGGAGGATCAACCAGGTATGAGAAAAGCCATTTCTCAGGCAGAGAAATCTCAGATTTCTCTGCAAAGGTTGATCCCAATGAAAGAAGTAGAAGGCTACGTGAAGAACTGGAATCCTTGGGATCAGTTAGCTTCCTTAAAGGGAAAGGACTCCAAAAAGAAGAGTTCCTCAGCCCATCAGAAGTTAAGGAACCCAAAGTATTGGGACAGCATAATATCTTTAGCCCAGAAGAGGAAAATGGTTTACCACAATTAGATGTAGAAGCTCTTAATAGCTTTTCTGTAAATGTGTCTCACAATTTTACTATTATTAGCCAATGCTTTGACAAAGTTTATCAACAATTGGACAAATTGAGTTCAAGTATTTTCAGAGTAATTGACACTCAGTCTCAGTTTATGACAATTGATGAGTTGTAAATAAAACAAATAAAGGATAGTATAAGAGCTAGTAAGTTGGACCTGATGAAACATATTGATGACAACCAATCAATTCTTCAGGAAGATATTCTTGCAACCATAGACCAGCTTAAGGAAGAAGTTAAGAAAGCTAGTCCTGCTCCTTCAGCTCATCTGACTAACAAAATTGACTCATTTAGCAACAAACTTGATTCAGAGTTAGGTATGATTAAGAATGATCTCAGAGATCTTAAGATCAATTCTACTAACTCTCCGGTCATTGACCTAGAAGAAACTAGGCCTGCTAGGTTCACCAGTACTCCTAGTGTTCCTCCCAGAACCAGGATAACTAGGAATGAGTCTTTCAGACCCAGTCCTACTCCTGAAATGGAGCAGGCTTTGAAGCTACTTCCTCCCATCACTGAATGGCCTAAATTCTCTGGAGAAGGAGAATACAACCACGTCAGTTTCATTAAATTTATTTACTATACTCTTTCTTCTTATGAGCTCCCTGACGCAATAGCTGTGGTGAGATTTCCTAGAATATTTGAAGGATTGGCTCTTGATTGGTTTATCAATAAAAGAGAGGAAGTTGGATCTTTATCCTGGAATTCTTGGAAATAATTGATCAAAGTGCAGTTTTGTACCAAGATTTGGAAAAGAAAAATGAGAAAAACTTTTGAAATTTCCCAGTTTGATCCATCCAAGGACAAACCTCGTAAGTGGTGCTTAGACCAGAAGAAGAGGTTGAACTGTTTTTATCCTGATGCTGATAAAGAAGAAGTCAATGAAAGACTCCTCAACTTATGTCCTGGACAAATCAACCACAGTTTAAGGTGCAGAATGCCTATGGAATCAGATCTTTCCACCTTAATAGGTGTATTGGAAGAGACTATTGATATGAATTGTCTTGATAAAAGGGTCAATAAACCCCCCAGGGAACAAAATACTAGGAACAGGGAAGAATATACTGCCAAAACTAAAGAATCCCCTGCTACTAATCCATCTACCTTGGAAGTCAAGAAGACTCCAGAATCCAAAGAGAAAGTATGTTGGAACTGTAACCAAACAGGACACATAAAACCTGATTGTCCTCTACCTAGGAAAATGATTAATCTTATTGAAGGAAAAGAGTGTGATAAACCTGACCCTCACTTTGATGATACTGATGGATCCCTCTCTGATTGTGATCTAATGATCACTAACCCCCTCAATGTTATTTAAGTTAGTATTGAGTCTTCTCTGGACATAAATTCCCTGAATGAAGATTCTAACTTACCTCAAAAATGGAATCCCAATATGAATATTCACCACATCTCTGAGGCTAAGGACTTGACTCTAAAATCTTCTGCCAGTAAAAACTACACTTCAGGCAAAAAATGCTATGCTACTGGTTTCATCCTAGGCTCCCCTGTTAAGTTACTTCTAGACAGTGGAGCCTTTTGCTCTTGTGTTGGTTCAACTTATCTGGAGAAAAAAGACCTAAACTGGAAGCTGAACCTACTACCAGTACCTCATGCTAAGTTCAGCAGTTGTAATTCTGCTTGCAATGCTATTGGAGTATGGTCTTCTGATATCATACTCCCTCACTCTAAAGGATCACTCAAACTGAACATTGAGTTTGTAGTTCTCCAAAACGGAGTATGTGATTATTTTATCCTTGGAAATGATTCTCTTTGCTTATACGGCATAGTTGTATTCTAAAGCAAGGGTAGATACTTCACTATAGGAGGAGAATGGAATAACAAGTTCCAAATATTCCTTGTCAATGCCCAAACTTCTGATTCAACTTATGAAAAACACTTAGAGAAGTTCAATCAGGAATACTTCTCTCAAGCTGCTTTGAATTCCCTTCTCAATGAAGAACAGAAACGGGATATCCTACAAGTATGCTTTAAACATCAGAATGCTTTCTGTACCAAGGATCACCCCATTGGTAACATCTAAGGACATGATATGATCCTAACTCTAACTATTAAGCCTCCTTACCCACCTAACCTCAGGAGACCTGCTTACTCTTCTAGCCCAAAATCTAGAGCTGCTCTGGAAACCCATATTCAAGAGTTGGTTCACTTACAAGTCTTAAGGAAAGTAGGCCACAATGAACAAGTGGATATTACTACCCCAGTAATTATAGCTTGGAACAGTGATAAGTCAAGAATGATTGGAGACTTTAGAATGCTTAACAACTACACCCAAGCTGATTATTATCCAATTTCAAGAATTGACCATGCTCTGCATAACCTGTCCAAGGCTAAGTACATAACTACCATGGATATGCTGAAAGGTTTTCACCAAATACCTATCAGCCCTGATAGCCAGAAATTCATGAGAATTATCTGTCACTTGGGAATTTATGAGTATCTTAGGATGCCTTTTGGTATTAAAAATGCTCCTTCTCATTTTCAAAGGATGATGGACATTTTCCTAGGATTATTCATCAGACAGGGATGGATGATGGTATATATTAATGATGTTATCATTTACTCTGATCATTGGGATACTCACATGGAGAAATTAAGGCTATTCCTCAAAACCATCTCTGCTGTGGGATTGAAAATATCAATAAAAAAGTGTAACTTTGGCTACGGGGAACTCAAAGCCTTAGGACACAATGTCTCTGGACTAACCTTAGCTGCTGACCAAAACAAGATAGCAGCAGTAATGAATACCCCTATGCCTCAGAATAAAACTGAACTCCTATCCTTTATCAGCTTCTTCAGCTACTAGAGGAAGTACTTACCAAAGTTTGCTATCCTAACAAAATGTCTGTATGAGATCTGCAACAACACCACCGTGTTTGAAATGACTTATGACAGAGTCAAGAACTATGAGGAACTCAAAATGGCAATGACTTCAGCTCCAGTACTGATCCAGCCAGATTATTCTAAACCTTTCAAACTCTACACAGATGATAGCATGGAAGGACTAGGAGCCGCGTTACACCAAGAAGTAATAGAGGATGACAAACCAGTGGAAAAACATATACTCTTCATATCCAGATAAATTAAAGACACTGAGAAAAGGTATGGTGCAAGTGAAATGGAATGTCTTTCCTTAGTATGGGCTCTAGAGAAACTCCATTATTACTTAGAAGGCACCAACTTCACTGTTATTACTGACTGCAAAGCTTTCAGGACATTGATGAACATGAATACCCCTAGTAGGCACATGTTGAGATGGCAGATAGCTATACAAAAGTACAGAGGTCAGATGACCATAGTTCATCAAGCTGGGACTAAACATCAGAATGCTGATAGTTTAAGCAGGAATGCGTTACCCAATGACCCAAGTAACCCTGCTTATGATCCAGAGCATAATGATATCTTCCCTATCCTTAACATTAACAGGTTGAACATTGAAGCTCCCATAATGGGAATCCACATTTGTGAATTGAATGAATCATTGTTCAACTCAATCAGAGAATCTTACAGTTCTGGCATAAAGACTCTGATCAATATTATGGAAAGTACTTCTCAACTTTCTGAATTGATCAATAGCTCACCTGAACCTCTTCTGAAACCATACAAGGCCAGAAGGTTCACCATATGGGATGGTCTTGTATACTATAGGCATCAACATTCAAGTGTTATAGTATTAACTAAGGACATCCATATCAAACATTTTCTGGCTGAGTGCCATGATAACCGCTCATCTGGTCATTTATCTGCTGATAGAACCTTTGATAAGGTTAAAAAAACTGCTTTGTGCGTTAATTGGAGAGACTCCACTATACAGTATGTTACCAGTTGTGAAACTTGTCAGAAGTCTAACAGGATTACTGGGAAACGGTTTGGTCTACTGCAAAAGATTGCTGAACCCAAAAAAAGAAGGGAGATCATCAATATGGACTTTGTAACTGGACTACCACCAGGATTTGCCTATTCCTATAACTCAGTCTTAGTCATTGTGGATTGGTTCTCCAAGAAAGCAAAGTTCCTACCTAATCACAAAGAAGACACTGCTATGGAAGTTGCCCTGTTATTTTGGAACATACTAATTGCTGATGTTGGAGTTCCCAGGATTATTATCAGTGACAGAGATCCTAAATTCACCTCTGAGTTCTGGAGAAATCTTCATGATATGCTTGGAACCACCTTAGCTTTCTCTGCCGCTTATCACCCTCAGATGGATGGATTAGCTGAAAGGATGATTCAGACCCTGGAAGACATGCTCAGGAGATTCTGTGCCTTTGGACTAGAATACAAGAATTCTGACAGCTATTGCCACGATTGGGTTAGCCTCTTACCTGCACTAGAGATTGCATACAACAGTAGCAAGCACTCTACCACTAAGGAAGCACCTTACATACTGGAAAGAGGATGGATTCCTAGATTAACCAAGGATAACCTTAACCACCAGCTAACCAATATTCACCCTACATCACTTGATTTCAAAAACATGATAGATGTAGCCAAAAAACATGCCGTTAAATGTGTCCAAGATGTTGTGGAGTATAACCAGCAAAGGTGGGATAAAACCCATAAGGAACCTGATTTCAAAATTGGTGATCAAGTCTTGATCTCCACCACTAACTTTACCAACTTGGGTGGAAATAGAAAGCTTAGACCAGCTTTTTTTGACCTTAAACCATCAATAAACTTCATGGTAAAAATACTGTGGAAGTAATCCTCAGTTATGAGCTTTCTAGGAAACATCCAGTCTTCCCAGTAAGCCTCATCAAACACTACCACCCAAGGAATGGAGAACATACTCCTTCACCTGCAATACCTTTTACAGAAGAACCCAAAAAGCACAAAGGAATAATTAGCAAGATCCTTAAGGATAAAAAAGATAGGATCAATGGAAAAGACGTCAGACTCTACCTGGTTAGATACAAGGGAGAATCAGCTGATAAAGATGAATGGTTGCCTGAACATAATATCCCTGACGGACCTATACACCTGAGGAACTACAGAGCCAACAGGAGGCATTAACCCAAAATTTTTTTTCAGATATAGACATATCTTGGAGCGGGGGAATGTCAGCTTGCTACTATGTACAAAGCAAACTGTCAAATAGTAACACAAAACTATGAAAAATAAGAATATCTCAATTAAAAAAATAAGGAGTGAAAAATCCATAAATATTATTACAGGAATGGATTCCTCACCCAAAATTAGGTAGGGTCACTCACTGACCCCACCCTTGAATTCTGTAGAGTGGTAGAACTCAGAATCCATGTGTATATTCCAATTGGGTCGCGCGCAGATAGTAATAGTATATACAATTGTCACAGATATGTGACATCCTGGCTGTGAAATGTATTGGGCAGTTTGGTAACGCATAACACCCCCCCCACAAACTAACCAATCAAGAAGAAAAGAAGAAAAGAAACAACCACACAATCAATCAAGAAGAAAGGAAACAATCACAAAACACAACTTTTTTCTGCGTGCCAAGCCGTTTAGTCATAATATCTGCCAATTTTTCCGTTGTATCCACCCATTTTACCTCTAATTTTAAACTCCTAATTACATCATTAACAAAAAAGAAATTTCGAGCAATGTGTCTCATCTTGGATCTTGAGCCATTGTCCTTTGCCACCAGGACCGCGCCGCGGTTATTGCAATAGAGAGTTGATTTTGCAGAGGACCCAAGATTGGTTACCATTTAATGGATGGGCACAAAAAATTTGACTGCCAAACCTAGTGATATAAATTCCGCGTTGCAAGTAGAAGTGGCCACCATCTTTTGTTGTTTCGATTCCCAAGAAATAGGTCAGCCGTCAAGCAAGATTATAAACCCGGAAGTCAATCGATGAAACTCACCCCCCCCAGTCCGCATCTACCCATAACTGCAGTCCCGCAGATTTGGGTCAAAAAATCAAATGTCACCCAATCGTCGAACAAAATATAGCGCAACAAATGTTCCAGAGCAGCCCAGTGTTGGGCATCCGGGGATTGACTAAAGCGTGAGAGGTAGTTGATTGCAAATGATAAGTCCAGACAAGTCCCCAAGGCAAGGTAGTTGATTGACCCCACGTAAGGCTGGTAAAGTTGCACGTCAATGGCGTTAGATGAGTTGTTAGTGACCAGGGGTATATCTGGTAGCGTTGTGGCTGACGATATAAGTCTATGCCGGCCCAACAGTTCCCATTTTGACATGATCTGCTTGGCTAATAGCGTTTGATCAAGGAGCAAATCACCGTTTTGTTTATTTAAATTTATACCAACAATTCTATTGCACTTCTCATCCCATTTCAATCGGACCTTCGACGCCATCCGCTCCCGAAGACTTGCTAGGACCTTGACATCATTTGCAACCACCAGACCGTCATCAACATGCAACCATATTGCTACCACCTTCTCCCCCTTCCAATATATGTAAACCGTTTGTTTGATTGAACCACTGTCAAAACCAAGATCCGCCAGAATTTCTTTGAAAAAAATCCACCAACACCTTGCCGCTTGCCTCGTACCATACAATGACTTCTTCAGGAGCATTACTTGGCCTTGTAGCTCTGGTCGGACGTGTACTTGTGGTTCCACGTAAACTGTCTTGGTGATTGGGGAGTGGAGATACACTGCTGAAACATCAAAACTTTGGATCAACCAACCATTCAAGATTGCCATTTCCAGTATTAGTCAAAGCGAAGACAGAGAAGCCATGGGAGCGAATGTCTTGTAACAGTCAACGCCAAGGCGTTGGCGGAAACCTTTTGCAACGTATCAAACCTTTGGCATTGCAATTGAACCGTTGGGAGCTTGCTTGACGGCAAAGACGTGTTTTGCCCCAATGACCTTCATACAGGGTTCCCGCTTCACAGGGGTCCAGAAATCCATATTGAATAGTTGATCAATCTCTGCCGTGATGGGGGTTAACCACATTTTCCGCATGGGATCAGACAGCGTGTGGCCAATAGATATTGGCAGATCAAGGTCGGGGAACGCGGGGATATTGTCAATCTGTTGGCCCTGTTTGGCACAGATTTCCTTGCTAGGGAACTCACCCAGGCAAAGATCCAATGCCTGTAAGCAAGGGTCTATTGCTTTGATCAGAGTTTGGATTGCAAAGAATGGGGAAGGTTGAGAGTCTGGGAACTCGGCAACATTGGTATAAGAAAAGGACTTCTCATCAACATCCCATAAAAGAAAACCTTGCTGGTTGTCTTGGTAGCCCAGGAATACCATTTTTTTGCTTTATTTTCAAGTTTCAGTTGTTTTTCTTTTGGGACATGTGTGAGTGCTATAGAGCTGAAAGGATGGAAGGTAATCTCTCCGTTGGACGTATTGTATAGAATTTTGGAAGGGGTTTTGGGGTTGGACTGGGAATTAGCAAGATGATTATGGAGGAAACAGGCGTGCCGGTAAGCAAAAGACCAAAAACAATCAGGCAATTGGGCGTAGGTGAGCATAGTCCGGGCCATGTCACCCAGCGTCCGATTTACCCGTTCAGCCTTGCCATTCTGTTTGGGTTTGTATGGAGAAGTGAAGAGGAGTTTTGAGCCAACTGCGGACAGCTGTTCCTCCAAAGCGTTAGAATGGTACTCCTTTGCATTGTCCAACCGGATATGGGTAGGCGCTTTACCAAGGCAATTCTTTAGATACGTAATGGTTTTCATCAGGAGGTTGGGAACCTCAGATTGGAGCTTGAACGCATGTACAAAGATAAACGTGGAATGGTGATAACAGATCGTGAGGAGATATTGATTGCCAGATACATTGGAAGGTAAGGGCCTGAGTATGTCAGTCACCAGAAGATCAAGAGGGTTTTCTAGAGGGATTGTTTCAGCCAGCGCCTCGCGACGCCAAACGCTTTTTGCTGTTTTGCAAGATTTGCAGAAGAAAGGCGTCCAAGACTTTATTTCAAAAGACGGAACATGTTTTTGGAGGTAGGCTTTCACAATTTGATCCAATACGTGACCAAGTGCGCAGTGATAGAAATAAGAGGGGGAAAGAGAAAGAGGAGGAACAGAAACGGAACAGAGAGAGGGAAAAGCAAGGGAATGAGGCAGAGGGGCACATGAAGACAAAGTGACAGTCCAGGTACAATTACAATATGAAGCAAGGAGACCTGAAGAGGAAGAGGCAAGTGAAATGTTGTTCCCGATGAAGGTGGGACGATAACCAGTGTTGAAAAGGTGACCAAGGGACAGTAGTGTACTGTTCACCCAAGGGCAGTATAGGACGTTATTCAGTAATGGGGCCCCATGGTCCCCAGACCTGGCTGTCGTCAGTTGTATCCTCCCCCTGCCAATCGCAAGCATCTTGGCGTGAGGATCCGCAAGGGTTAAGGGTAGAGGGGACAAGAAGTAAGAGAGAGAAACAAAAGAGGAGAAACAACCGCTCACCGTTGAGGTTGCCCCTGAGTCTAGCACTAAAGTATTGGGAGCTGTCACTGATTGGACCGTGCGAGTCTTGGGGCGAGCCTCATCGGTCATTGATTGATCAGGTCCAACCACGGCATGCACTCTGTTTGGGCGGAAAGTGTTCGGCGTTTGGTTTGGAGGATAACATAGATGGGGAGCAGCTGGTGCTGGTGGGTTTGGGACATTGGGGGGAGGGAGGTGGGCGTCGGACCAAAGGATTGGACAGTCCCCCCGCCAGTGGTTGGGGGAGTTACAGTAAAAGCATGTGCCTCCAACCCTGGCGTGGACATTGGCAGGCACAGGGCAATTACCATTTGCAATTACCGTCTGGGCCGCTTGTATATTGGCGGCAGTAGGTTGACAACGTGAAGCTTGAGTACCAGGAGGACAATTTGGGTTGGAAGCGTGAGAAAAATCCTGACGACGAGGATGATTGGGGTCTGGCCAAGCCCAAGGATTCACAGCCGCAACGGAATAGGGATTTTTGGATGAGTTCCCCCTTGTAAATTTGGCGTAATATGACGTAAGAATTGATTGCGTGTTGGATGCCAATGGGGTTTTGATTTGTTTGAGCTGAGGGCCGACACTCTGTAACATCTGGGTTTGAGAGGTACCAGGGGGGGGCGGGGTAAGCACCTGCATGACCAACAATACGCAAGAATCCGGGATCGGTGTGCCAAGTCGTCCTAATTCAATAAATACGTTCAAAATACGGCTGAGATGAGATGATATGCTCCCTTCCATCATTTTCAGTTTGTAAAACAACTTGTCCCACAATTCAATTTGGCAAGTCTGCATTGACAGTTGAAAGTTCTTTTTAATTGTTCCAAAGGCCTCCGCCGCGGTATTGTCCTTTGCTATCAGGGGATGAAGCTCTTGATTGATGGTTAAGATGAAAAATACACGGACTACAAAGCTCTCGTTTTTGTTCAACGCTTGTAAATTTGCCATATTGTGAGTGAATTTGTTGATACCAAAAACAAGAAGGAAAATGGTATTAATTCCCTCGATCCATTTGTTGATATTGCTTCCAACCCGTTTTAATTGTTCTACCGTTGAAACGTATTGGGTTGGATTAGACATAAATATTTCCTTAACTGTGGTCTCAAATGATTGGGTCTGCGCTACCGTATCTTTTGATTCCATTGTTCTATCTACCATTCGAGTACGTTTGTCCGCAATTTTCTCACCCCCGTCGTTCACCGCCTGATTGTTTGTTTGTGTGTTGTCTTTGCTGTCGTGATCAAATCTGGGTTGTCCTGGTCTTGCTTTCCCGCGCCGTGGTACCATATAACAAAAAAATCAAGAGGTTAGTCATTGCTTGTTCCAATGAGCCGGCTTCTAACCTGTAGAGTGGTAGAAGTCAGAATCCATGTGTATATTCCAATTGGGTCGCGCAAAGATAGTAATAGTATATACAATTGTCACAGATATGTGACATCCTGGCCGTGACATGTATTGGGCAGTTTGGTAACGCATAACAAATTCCAAATCCTTATATTTTTAAAATAATTAAGAAGAAAAGTACTAAAAATTATGACACAAGTATGGCACTTTTTGGCCATTCTAATATTTTTCACGTATTTTCACGTATAGGGTTTACACCTAAAATTCACTCAGAATTGAGTTGTTGTGTATATTTTAGGAGTTACACGCGGAAATGTGTTAAGTCACAATTCAGCCCTGCATCATTACATATCCCTACGTACTAGTAGCAGCAGATTGCCGCGTACTAGAGACCCGCGCACAGCTGATTCTGCCACGCACGCAGCGGATCCTACCCCCCGCGTATCTGTACTAACTGATCACCGCGTCTGGATCAGTTGTGACTAATCTGACAACCAGGTACCGCTCAGATAAGCTACAACCTAGTTAGGGTTGCGTAGTATATGTAACAAACTAACATATGCATTACTAATGATCTAAAAAGATCAAAACTTAAAGAAAATTAATGAAAAGTAAGTTTAAAACATTTTTTAATAATAAATCAAAGATCAAGGATTATCACATAAATCACTGATCCTGATCTTTGAAGACCACAAAACACTACAAGAAGTTTTCATAAAAATTATTAAAAATTATCTACATGATAAGCAAATGATGGAAAATAAGTAAACATCCACATCTGTCCGCTTTGAAACAATACCAATAGTAAAAATGAAGGATGAGTACAGAATGATCAAATTTAAGCCATAACAGATTAACAGATCTTGTGGCTAAAATAGTACAGAAATCCAGCAGATCTAAGGAAAGCTGATTGACAGCACCAAGTGGACGTGCTTATCCTGCCCTGACGGGCTTTCCAGCCTCAGCCCACAAGCAGAACCCTCTCTGCGTGCCCTGAGAAGCTCAAAAAACACCCCAAAAATGTATTTATACAGACCCCTTTGGATCCATTATTCCAGAGGAGTTAATCAGTTTACAAGGAATTATTATTATTAATCAGACACCGTGTCATTTTTAATCAAGTGCTTATATGAAGATAAGCAAGTGATTTATGACTTAGTCTGTAGTAGTATTATTTATTCTTATTAACCAATCAACCCTTGAAGTATAGTCAAGCAATCCACCCCATCTTCTCTGAAACCCTTCCAATTATTTCAGGATTCTCGTGGTAAAGTGCTCAGAGTGAGTGTTTCCCTTCCTGTCTTGGCCATTGGTGCTTTTACGCCCGGTCATTAGTGGAATAAGTCCTTTCTAAGGCACCCATCTTCATTCCAAGGTTCTTAAACTGCCTAAGGAGGCCCCTTGAAGAGAGGTTGCTATTCTGTAAAGATCCCAAGTAGTATAATACTGTGGCCCCTCTTTTATATTATATTGAAAACCATTTATTACCAAACCAATTAAACCTTGCAACTGCTCTTATTATATCACTTATTTGAGCTTCTAAGCGTTTATTATTGGAATAGAAATAATTATTATTATTCCAGTATTTTATCACTCTCTGTAGCTAAAGGACTTCAAGGTTCCTGGTATCAGAGAGCTGACAACTGGAGGTCTGTCCGGGAAATAACCTTGAATAATTAGTTTTTAATTATTTATTCCTTGGACCAGTCTATTTGTTTTTTTAAAAGTAAGTTAACATACTTATAACATATATTTTTGATCATTTGTTTCTCTAGTGGATCTTAAGACCAACGGAGAATTGATTAATTATTATTTGAACCTTCTTAAAAAGAAAAAAGAAGAAAAACTCCGTAACTTTGTCCCTGTTATTATAACTCCTGAGCAACAACAGGAGAAATTGCTTTATTATAAACAGCAAGTTATAAAAGACAAAGAACTTGAGCTTGAAAGAATTATCAATTTTAATTCTTTATTAAGGAAACATAAAGAGTGGAAAATTTATCAAGGGAATCTTTATATTTATGAACTAAATAATCCTGAAGATAAAGAAAAACCCAAATTAATAAAATTAATTATTTTTTTCTAAAAATATCATTTTAACAAGTAAAAATATAAAAAATATTAAACTTATATTTTTTTTTCTTATCCATCTCAGTGGATTTTGTTTTTGGTGATCTCATTGACCAGGACCTCCTAAAGGATGTCCCAGACAGTGTACCCTTGGACTTACCCTTGGATTTATCCCAGGATCTGATGGGAACTCACTCAGACCCCATTGGAATACCCCCCAAGGACAGTTGTGATCCCAACCATGTGTTGGTACCCTTGAATTTAACTTTAAGTGAGTTAAAATATATATATATAAATTATTAAAAATATAAAACACACAAAAAATATTATTTTTATATTTTTAAAGTCTTTTTTCAAGAGTTTGACAAAAGACTTACTCATTTTGTGGTGCTATGTATCAAAATAGGCGCAACATCCACCCAACAGGTAGAGCCCCATTGTATGGATCTCTGCCCAGAGGAACCTGTACTTGCAAGGACTCCAGTTGCAAGCGCAATGAGGGGGCTCAAACCCGTGAACATAGCGTCACGCGGGACCACGACGGAAAAGACCGCAGCCCCCAACTCAACCAACAGTCTGTTGGAGAACCACCCATTGCCCAACAGGTTATCCCAGGAGGGTACAGTGTGAAAATGCGGATGAACTCAGGTAATGTGCATAGGAGTGTGTAATCCAAATGGCATGAAAAAATGGGCGTCCACGGCTCATTGGACATCATGTGGGCCACGTGGGCCTATGTGGGTGTTATTGGTTTTTGGAATTTGGGCGCCAAAACACGTTTTTATGGTCTTTTGGGACACGAGCCCTCACGGGCCCGCCAGGGTGGATGGGTCACCCAAGCCAGATGGGCTTATTTGGGCATAAAAGGGCCCAAGCTTTATTATGGACATACTTGGCCAGACGGGCTGGCCCGCCAAAGTATGTAATTCTCACAATTTGTGCTTGGGGAGGCCCATTGAGGCCGCCGCCCCTGTTGCGGCCCGCTTGGGGCCACTACCCGCATTGCGGCCCGTTTGGGGCCACCTGTGTTCCTTGGTACGGCCCACGCGGGGCCCGAAGGCCCGCGTGAAAGCCCCGCGCGGGCCCGGCTGGTTGCGCTTGGCGACCAGCGCCATGGAACCGGGGCTTGCGGCCCCGGCTCGCTCCCCCTCCCCTTGCTTGCCGTTGCGAGGGGGATGGGGGCAAGCTGGCTGGGTTGAACCAGCCAGTGACCAACCGCTACAGTGCGGTTGGTCAGGGCAGGGGGGACCTGACCACCCCCTTGCCCAAGGAGGTGGCGGCGTCGGCCGCAAGGGTAGCGACCGGCAGGTGCAGGGGAATTCATCACCCCCCACCATCAATTGTTTTTGGCGACCAAGCAGGGCAGGGGCGCTCTCCCCCCCCCCCCCTTTACCAAGGGGGAGGAGCAATGGGCCTGGGGGGGGCCTGATCACCTCCCAGGCCAACTTACTTGACGACGCCCTGGGGGTATTGACCCCCAAGGCCCCTGGTGAGGGGATTTTACCGCCCTCACAAGGGATTTGAGAGAAAGAGGGGGGGACAGCATGTCCGCTGGTCACACCCCCCCCATGTGAGTCTGAGACCGGACCCAGGTGTGCCCTGGGTCCCACCTGGCCCATTTGAGGGGCCAGGGGCTGGCTGCATGAGGCAAACAGCCCGTAAACAAGGCAATAAGGTCATCATGGCTGGTTATAACAGACAACCAGCCAAGGTGATTGAACAGTTAAGGGGCTGGTTCAGCCCCATTGAGGTGGAAACACCAGAAATAACGGGAATAGGCTGGTTGTAAGGATACAGGGACTGATGCCATGTGGGCTGATGTAGTCCAAACCAAGTAACAAGACCAGTAGAGCCTGTAGATCCCTTTTGGGGCGGAAAATTTGCCTTTTGGCTTGTTGTATCATGGACTCACAAGAGGCCAATCGTTTGTACTTATGGAGCTCTTCTCCCTGCTGTTTTCCATCCATTAATTCATCATTCCAATCAAATTCATCCAACATATTTCCCCATTGTGAGAGCCCCATTAGCCAATATTGACACCCAGTGTCCAGCATTTCTTTTGCTTTAAATACTGCTCATTTTCCTAAGCTCATTGCTGGCCAGAATTCTAACATACAGGTCCTCCTACGCCACCCCAGATGGACTCAACCAAGGAGGAAAGAGTCAAGGTATTAGTGAAAGAACAAGTGAGCTATTGGGAACAATTCAAATTGGCTCAGACCCAGGAGGATCAACCAGGTATGAGAAAAGCTATTTCTCAGTCAAAGAAATCTCAGATTTCTCTGCAAAGGTTGATCCCAAACAAAGAAGTAGAAGGCTACGTGCAGAACTGGAATCCTTGGGATCATTTAGCTTCCTTAAAGGGAAAGGACCCCAAAAAGAAGAGGTCCTCAGCCCATCAGAAGTTAAAGAACCCAAAGGATTGGGACAGCATAATATCCCCAGTACAGAAGTGGAAAAAGGTGTACCACAATTAGATGTAGAAGCTCTCAATAGCTTTTCTGTAAATGTGTCTCACAATTTTACTATTATTAGCCATTTCTTTGATAAAGTTTATCAACAATTGGAAAAATTTAGTCTGAGTATTTTCAGAGTGATTGATACCCAGTCTCAGATTATGTGAATTGATGAGTTGGAAATACAACAAATCAAGGATAGTATAAAAGCTAGTAATTTGGACCTGATGAAACATATTTATGATAACCAATCAATTCTTCAGGAAGATATTCTTGCAACCATGGACCAGCTTCAGGAAGAAATTAAGAAAACTAGTCCTACTCCTTCAGCTCATCTGATTAACAAAATTGACTTATTAAGCAATAAACGTGATTTAGAGTTAGGTACAATTAAGAATGATCTCAGAGATCTTAAGGTCAATTCTACTAACTCTCCGGTCATTGACCTAGAGGAAACTAGACCTTCCAGGCTCACCAGTACTCCTAGTGTTCCTCCCAGAACCAGGATAACTAGGAATGAGTATTTCAAACCCAGTCCTACTACTAAAATGGAGAAGGCTTTGAAGTTACTTCCTCCCATTACTGAATGGCCTAAATTCTCTGGAGAAGGAGAATACAACCATTTCAGTTTCATTAAATTTATTGACTATACTCTTTCTTCTTATGAGCTCCCTGATGCAATAGCTGTGGTAAGATTGCCCAGACTATTTGAAGGAGTAGCTCTTGATTGGTTTATCAATAAAAGAGAAGAAGTTGGATCTTTATCCTGGAGTTTTTGGAAAGAATTGATCAAAGTACAATTTGGTACTAGGATTTGGAAAAGAAAGATGATGAAAACTTTTGAAACCTCCCAGTTTGATCCATCCAAGGACAAACCTCATAAGTGGTGCTTAGACCAGAAAAAGGAGGTTAGACTGTTTCTACCCGGATGCTGATAAAGAAGAAGTCAATGAAAGACTCCTCAACTTATGTCCCAGACAAATCAACCACAGTGTAAGGTGCAGGATGCCTATGGATTCAGATCTTTCTACCTTAATAGGTGTGTTGGAAGAGACTATTGATATGAATGGTCTTGATAAAATAGTCAATAGACTCCCCTGGGAACAAAATACTAGGAACAGGAAGAATATACTGCCAAAACTAAGGAATCCCCTGCTACTAATTCACCTACCTTGGAAGTTAAGAAGACTCCAGAATCAAAGGAAAAAGTATGTTTGAACTGTAACCAAACAGGACACGTAAAACCTGATTGTCCTCTAGCTAGGAAAAGGATTAATCTTATTGAAGGAGAAGAATATGACAATCCTGGCCCTTACATTGATGATACTGATGGATCACTCTCTGATTGTGATTTAATGATCACTAACCCCATCAATGTTATTGAAGGAAGTATTCAGCCTTCTCTGGACATAAATTTTGTCAATGAGGATTCTAACTTACCTCAAAAATGGAATCCCAACATGAAGATTCACCACATCTTTGAGGCTAAGGCCTTGAATCTGAAACCTTCTTCTGGTAAAAGTTTCACTTCAGGAAAAACATCCTATGCTACTGGTTTAATCCAAGGTTCCCCTGTTAAGTTACTTCTAGACAGTGGAGCCTTTTGCTCTTGTGTTTGTTCAACTTATCTGGAGAAACAAGCCCCCAACTGGAAATTGAACTTAATACCAGTACCTCAGGCTAAGTTCAGCTGTTGTAATTCTGCTCTCAATGCTGTTGGAGTATGGTCTTCTGATATCATACTCCCTCACTCTAAAGGATCACTCAAACTGAACATTGAGTTTGTAGTTCTCCAAAACAGAGTATGTGATTATTTTATCCTTGGAAATGATTCTCTTTGCTTATACAGCATAGATGTATTCCAAAGCAAGGGTAGATACTTCACTATAGGAGGAGACTGGAATAAGAAGTTCCAAATATGCAATGTCAATGCTCAAACTTCTGATTCAACTTATGAAAAACACTTAAAGAGTTTCAATCAGGAATACTTCTCTCAAGCTGCTTTGAATTCCCTGCTCAATGAAGAACAAAAACGGGATATCCTACAAGTATGCTTTAAAAATCAAAATACTTTCTGTACCAAGGATCACCCAATTGGTAACATCAAAGGACATGATATGATCCTAACTCTAACTATTAAGCCTCCTTACCCACCTAAACTCAGGAGACCTGCTTACCCTTCTAGTCCAAAATCTAGAGCTGCTCTGGAAACCCATATTCAAGAGTTGGTTGACTTACACGTCTTAAGGAAAGTAGGACACAATGAACAAGTGGACATCACTACCCCAGTAATTATAGCTTGGAACAATGATAAATTAAGAATGTTTGGAGATTTCAGAATGCTGAACAACTACACCCAAGCTGCTTATTATCCAATTCTAAGGATTGACCATGCTCTGAATAACCTGTCCAAAGCTAAGCACATCACTACCATGGACATGCTGAAAGGTTTTCACCAAATACCTATCAGCCCTGATAGCCGGAAATTCATGAGAATGATCTGTCATTTGGGAATTTATGAGTATCTTAGGATGCCTTTTGGTATAAAAAATGCTCCTTCTCATTTTCAAAGGATGATGGATATTGTCCTAGGATTATTCATCATACAGGGATGGATGATGGTATACATTGATGATGTTATCATTTTCTCTGATCATTGGGATACTCACATGGAGAAATTAAGGCTAGTCCTCAAAACCATCTCTGCAGTGGGATTAAAAGTATCAATTAAAAAGTGTAACTTTTTCTACGGGGAACTCAAGGCTTCAGGACACATTTCCTCTGGACTAACCTTAGATGCTGACCAAAAAAAGATAGCAGCAGTAATGAATAGGCCTATGCCTCAGAATAAAACTGAACTCCTATCCTTTATCAGCTTCTGCAGCTACTATAGGAAGCACTTACCAAAGTTTGCTCTTCTAACCAAACAACTGTATGAGATCTGCAACAACACCACCATGTTTGAAATGACTCATGGCAGAGTCAAGAACTATGAGGAACTCAAGATGGAAATGACCTCAGCTCCAGTACTGATTAAGCCATATTATTCTAAACCTTTCAAACTCAACATAGATGCCAGCATGGAAGAGCTAGGAGCTGCTTTACACCAAGAAGTCATAGAGAATGACAAACCAGTGGAAAAACCTATACTCTTCATATCCAGACAAATTAAAGACACTGAGAAAAGGTATGTTGCAAGTCAAATGGAATGTCTTGCCTTAGTATGGGCTCTAAAGAAACTCCATTATTACCTGGAAGGCACCAATTTCACTGTGATTACTGACTGCAATGCTGTCAGGAAATTGATGAACATGAAGACCCCTAGTGGGCACATGTTAAGATGACAGATAGCCATACAACAATACAGAGGTCATGTCAGCTCTCTGATACCAGGAACCTTGCAGTCCTTTAGCTACAGAGAGTGATAAAAATGCTGGAATAATAATAGTTATTATTATTCCAATGATAAACACTTAGAAGCTCAAATAAATGATATAATAAGAGCAGTTGCAAGGTTTAATTGGTTTGCTAATAAATGGTTTTCAATATAATATAAAAGAGGGGCCACAGTATTATACTACTGGGGATCTTTAAAGACTAGCAACCTCTATTCAAGGGGCCTCCTTAGGCAGTTTAAGAACCTTGGAATAAAGATGGTTGCCTTAGAAAGGACTTGTCCACTAATGGCCGGGCGTAAAAGCAAAATGGCCAAGACAGGAAGGGTAGCACTCACTTTGAGAACTTTATCACAAAAATCCTGGAATAATTGGAAGGGTTTCAGAGCAGATGGGGTGGATTGCTTGACTAAACTTGAAGGGTTTATTGGTTAATAAGGATAAATAATACTACTACAGACTAAGTCATAAATCACTTGCTTACCTTCATATAAGACCTTGATCAACAATGACACGGTGTCTGATTGATAATAAATAATTCCTGTAAAACTTGATTGATTTCTTGGATACAAAGAGGTCTGTATAAATACGTTTTTGGGGTGATTTTGATCTTCTCAGGGCACGTAGAGAGGGTTCTGCTTGTGGGCTGAGGCTGGAAAGCCAGTCAGGGAAAGATTGGCACATCCACTTGGTTCTTTCAATCAGCTGACCTTAGATCTTCTGGATTTCTGTACTATTTTAGCCACAGGATCTGTTAATCTGTTATGGCATAAATTTGATCATTTTTTACTCATCCTTCATTTTTACTATTGGTATTTCTTTAAAGCAGGCAGATGTGGATATTAACTAATTTTCTAACATCTGCTGATCATTTATATAATTTTTAATAATTTTTATGAACACTCCTTGTAGTGTTTTGTGGTCTTCAAAGATCAGGGTCAGTGATTTACGTGGTAATCCTTGATCTTTGATTTATTATTAAAAAAAGTTTTAAACTTGATTTTCATCAATTTTATTTGATTTTTGATCTTTTTAGATCATTAGTAATGCATAAGTCAGTTTTTTACATATACAAGGCAACTCTAACTAGGTTGTAGCTCTTCTGAGCTGTACCTGGTTGTCAGATTAGTCACAACAGATCCAGAAGCGGGGATCAGTTAGTACAGATGCGCGCGGGGTAGGATCCGCTGCGTGCATGGCAGAATCAGCTGCGCGCGGGTCTCTAGTACGCGGGAATCTGCTACTACAAGTATGTAGGGATATGTAATGATGTGGGGCTGCGCGCGGGAATTGTGACATAACACATTTCCGCATGTAACTCCTAAAATATACACAACACCTCAATTCTGAGTGAATTTTAGATGTAAACCCTATACATGACAACAGGTGTGAAATATTAGAATGTCCAAAAAGTGCCATACTGGTGTTGTAATTTTTAGTACTTTTCTTCTAGAAGGGCAGGCAATTCAAAACAACTCTTAGTATATACTAATACTACAAAGGAGTAGAAGTAATACTAAAATCCCCTTCAATGACTACCAGCAAGCTATTTGCTACTTTATTTATATAATCCCACAGGATTCTCTACAACACACAAAATCCCTTAAACGCCCCAGCTTTCAGCTCTCTGATACCAGGAACCTTGCAGTCCTTTAGCTACAGAGAGTGATAAAATACTGTAATAATAATAATAATAATTATTCCAAAAATAAAGGCTTAGAAGCTCAAATAAATGATATAATAAGAGAATTTGCAAGGTTTAATTGGTTTGATAATAAATGGTTTTCAATATAATATAAAAGAGGGGCCACAGTATTATACTACTGGGGATCTTTAAAGACTAGCAACCTCTCTTCAAGGGGCCTCCTTAGGCAGTTTAAGAACCTTGGAATGAAGATGGGTGCCTTAGAAAGGACTTATTCCACTAATTGCCAGGCGTAAAAGCACCAATGGCCAAGACAGGAAGAAAAAAAACTCACTCTGAGCACTTTAACACAAGAATCCTGAAATAATTATAAGGGTTTCAGAGCAGATGGGGTGGATTGCTTGACTATACTTCAAGGGTTGATTGGTTAAAAAGAATAAATAATACTACTAAAGACTAAGTCATAAATCACTTGCTTATCTTCATATAAGCACTTGATTAACAATCACAAGGTGTCTGATTGATAATAATAATTCCTTGTAAACTGATTAACTCCTCTGGAATAATGGATCCAAAGAGGTCTGCATAAATACCTTTTTGGGGTGATTTTTTGAGCTTCTCAGGGCATGTAGAGAGGGTTCTGCTCGTGGGCTGAGTCTGGAAAGACATTCAGGGCACAATTGGCATGTCCATTTGGTGCTTTCAATCAGCTGTCCTTAGATCTGCTGGATTTCTGTACTATTTTAGCCACAAGATCTGTTAATCTGTTATGGCCTCCATTTGATGATTCTGTACTTATCCTTCATTTGTACTACTGATACTGCTTTAAAGCGGGCAGATGTGGATGTTTACTATATTTCTAACATCTGCTGATCATTTATATAATTTTCAATAATTTTTATGAACACTCCTTGTAGTGTTTTGTGGTCTTCAAAGATCAGGGTCAGTGATTTACGTGGTAATCCTTGATCTTTGATTTATTATTAAAAAATGTTCTAAACTTAATTTTCATTAATTTTATTTAAGTTTTGATCTTTTTAGATTATTAGTAATGCATATTTCAATTTGTTACATATGCTAGGCAACTCTAACTAGGTTGTAGCTCTTCTGAGCGGTACCTGGTTGTCAGATTAGTCACGACTGATCCAGATGCGGGGATCAGTTAGTACAGATGCGCGTGGGGTAGGATCCGCTGTTTGCATGGCAGAATTAGCTGCGTGCCGGTCTCCAGTACGCCAGAATCTTCTACTACAAGTACGTAGGGATATGTAATGATGTGGGGCTGCGCGCGGGAATTGTGACATAACACATTTCCGCATGTAACTCCTAAAATATACACAACACCTCAATTCTGAGTGAATTTTGGGTGTAAACCCTATACCTGACAACACGTGTGATATAGTAGAATGGCCAAAAGTGCCATACTGGTGTTATAATTTTTAGTACTTTTCTTTTTAATTATTTTAAAAATGTAAGGACTTGGAATTCAAGGGTGGGGTCAGTGAGTGACCCTATCTAATTTTGGGTGAGGAATCCATTTCTATAATAATATTTCTGGATTTCTCACCCCTTATCTTTTTAATTGAGATATTCTGATTTTTTCATAGTTTTGTGTTGCTATTGACAGTTTGCTCTGTACATAGTAGGAAGCTGACAGGTCAAATGACCATAGTTCATCAAGCTGGGACTAAACACCAGAATGCTGATAGTTTGAGCAAGAATGCTTTACCCAATGACCCAAGTAACCCTGATTATGATCCGGAGGATAATGATATCTTCCCTATACTTAACATTAACAGGTTGAACATTGAAGCTCCTATAATGGGAATCCACATTTGTGAATTGAATGAATCATTGTTCAACTCAATCAAAGAATCTTACAATTTTGGCATGAAAACTCTGATCACTATAATGGAAAGTACTTCTCCGCCATCTGAATTGATCAATAGCCTAGCTGAACCTCTTTTGAAACCATACAAAGCTGGAACGTTCACCATATGGGATGGTCTGTTATACTATAGGCATCAACATTCAAGTGTTATAGCCTTAACTAAGGATGACCATATCCAACATGTCCTGGCTGAGTGCCATGATAACTGCTCATCTGGTCATTTATCTGCTGATATAACCTTAGATAAGGTTAAAAAAACTGCTTTGTGCCTTAATTGGAGAGACTCCACTATACAGTATGTTACCAGTTTTGAAAATTGTCGGAAGTCTAACAGGATTACTGGGAAACGGTTTGGTCTACTGCAAAAGATTGCTGAACCCAAGAAAAGAAGGGAGATCATCAATATGGACTTTGTAACTGGACTACCACCAGGATTTGCCTATTCCTATAACTCAGTCTTAGTCATTGTGGGTTGGTTCTCCAAGAAAGCAAAGTTCCTACCTAATCACAAAGAAGACACTGCTATGGAAGTTACCCTATTATCTTGGAACAGACTCATTGCTGATGTTGGAGTTCCCGAGATTATTATCAGTGACAGAGATCCTAAATTCATCTCTGATTTCTGGAGAAATCTTCATGATATGCTTGGAACCACCTTAACTTTCTCTACAGCTTACCACCCTCAGACAGATGGCTTAGCTGAAAGAATGATTCAGACCCTGGAAGACATGCTCAGAAGATTCTGTGGCTTTGGACTAGAATACAAGAATTGTGACAGTTATTGCCACAATTGGGTTAGCCTTTTACCTTCACTGGAGATTGCCTACAACAGTAGCAAGCACTCTACTACTAAAGAAACACCCTACATACTGGAAAGAGGATGGATTCCTAGATTACCCAAGGATAACCTTAACCACCAGCTAACAAATATTCACCCTACATCACTTGATTTCAAAAACATGAGAGATGTAGCTAAAAAACATGCTTTTAAGTGTGTCCGGGATGCTGTGGAGTATAACCAGCAAAGGTGGGATAAAACCCATAAAGAACCTGATTTGAAGATTGGTGATCAAGTCTTGATCTCTACCACCAACTTGACCAACTTAGCTGGAAATAGAAAGCTTATACCAGCTTTTGTTGGAACTTTCACCATTAATAAACTTCATGGTAAAAATGCGGTGGAAGTAATTCTTAGCAATGAGCTTTCTAGAAAACATCCAGTCTTCCCAGTAAGTCTCATCAAACACTACCACCCAAGGAAAAGACAAAGGAAAAATTAGCAAGATCCTTAAAGATGAAAAAGATAGTATCAATGGAAAAGACGTCAGACTCTACCTAGTTAGATACAAGGGAGAATCAGCTGATAAAAATGAATGGTTGCCTGAACATAATATCCCTGATTGACCCATACACCTAAGGAACTACAGAGCCAGCAGAAGGAATTAACCCAAATTTTTTTTTCAGATATAGACATATCTTGGAGTGGGGGAATGTCAGCTTGCTACTATGTACAGATCAATCTGTCAATAGCAACACAAAACTATGAAAACTAAGAATATCTCAATTGAAAAAACAAGTAGTGAGAAATCCATAAATATTATTACAGAAATGGATTTCTCACCCAAAATTAGATAGGGTCACTCACTGACCCCACCCTTGAATTCCAAGTCCTTACATTTTTAAAATAATTAAAAAGAAAAGTACTAAAAATTATAACACCAGTATGGCACTTTTGGCCATTCTACTATATCACACGTGTTGTCAGGTATAGGGTTTACACCTAAAATTCACTCAGAATTGAGGTGTTGTGTATATTTGAGGAGTTACATGCGGAAATGTGTTATGTCACAATTCCCGCGCGCAGCCCCACATCATTACATATCCCTACGTACTTGTAGTAGCAGATTCTGGCGTACTGGAGACCGGCACGCAGCTAATTCTGCCATGCAAACAGCGGATCCTACCCCACGCGCATCTGTAATAACTGATCCCCGCGTCTGGATCAGTCGTGACTAATCTGACAACCAGGTACTGCTCAGAAGAGCTACAACCTAGTTAGAGTTGCCTAGCATATGTAACAAATTTAAATATGCATTACTAATAATCTAAAAAGATCAAAACTTAAATAAAATTAATGAAAATTAAGTTTAGAACATTTTTTAATAATAAATCAAAGATCAAGGATTACCACGTAAATCACTGACCCTGATCTTTGAAGACCACAAAACACTACAAGGAGTGTTCATAAAAATTATTGAAAATTATATACATGATCAGCAGATGTTAGAAAGATAGTAAACATCCACATCTGCCCGCTTTAAAGCAGTATCAATAGTACAAATGAAGGATAAGTACAGAATCATCAAATGGAGGCCATAACAGATTAACAGATCTTGTGGCTAAAATAGTACAGAAATCCAGCAGATCTAAGGACAGCTGATTGAAAGCACCAAATGGACATGCCAATTGTGCCCTGAATGTCTTTCCAGCCTCAGCCCACGAGCAGAACCCTCTCTGCATGCCCTGAGAAGCTCAAAAAATCACCCCAAAAAGGTATTTATGCAGACCTCTTTGGATCCATTATTCCAGAGGAGTTAATCAGTTTACAAGGAATTATTATTATCAATCAGACACCTTTTCATTGTTAATCAAGTGCTTATATGAAGATAAGCAAGTGATTTATGACTTAGTCTGTAGTATTATTATTTATTCTTTTTAACCAATCAACCCTTGAAGTATAGTCAAGCAATCCACCCCATCTGCTCTGAAACCCTTATAATTATTTCAGGATTCTTGTGTTAAAGTGCTCAGAGTGAGTGTTTTTCTTCCTGTCTTGGCCATTGGTGCTTTTACGCCTGGCAATTAGTGGAATAAGTCCTTTCTAAGGCACCCATCTTCATTCCAAGGTTCTTAAACTGCCTAAGGAGGCCCCTTGAAGAGAGGTTGCTAGTCTTTAAAGATCCCCAGTAGTATAATACTGTGGCCCCTCTTTTATATTATATTGAAAACCATTTATTATCAAACCAATTAAACCTTGCAAATTCTCTTATTATATCATTTATTTGAGCTTCTAAGCCTTTATTTTTGGAATAATAATTATTATTATTATTACAGTATTTTATCACTCTCTGTAGCTAAAGGACTGCAAGGTTCCTGGTATCAGAGAGCTGAAAGCTGGGGCGTTTAAGGGATTTTGTGTGTTGTAGAGAATCCTGTGGGATTTTATAAATAAAGTAGCAAATAGCTTGCTGGTAGTCATTGAAGGGTATTTTAGTATTACTTCTACTCCTTTGTAGTATTAGTATATACTAAGAGTTGTTTTGAATTGCTTGCCCTTCTAGTACTATAGTAAGTCTGCACAATAATTTATTTAAATTAATGGCTTGTTTCTTTGAGACTCAATATAGGTCTCAGATCAGACCTACATTATTTATTAATTGTTATTTGTAGGGTTTTGTTGAAGAATAGACCAGATTCATTGGGTTATTGTTTATTTATTCATCAGATATGTTTGATCTTAACCAATATCCCAATATTTAAGGTTTCAAGGTTTATCAAAGGGATGGTTCAGGAGAGGACCCAAGGATGGTTTTACCCACAGGGGGATGGGTAGAGGAAAGGTTGGTGGTTTCTTTTTGTTGTGCTCTCTTTATTTGTAAGGGTTATTGATTGTTTAAGGGGTGCTTTTTCTTTAATCTTGTGCTTAATATTTAGGTCACAGAATAACCCTTATTCAAGCACCTTGTGGGTGGTTTAATTGGTTAAAGATGATTAATAACTTGGTTTCTGAATTCTTCTTTCCTTTATAACTGATTTAATAATGATATCTATCTGGGAAGGTAGAACAGATGGATGTGTTGATGGTCCAGAGGGCCTGATATGTGAGGAGTGGTGGGTGGCCAGATGGCATGCTGATACAACCTGGATAGGGCAGACAGGCACTCCTTAAATAGAAAATCTGGCCCTCAGGGGATGCTCAGGGCTGCCCCTGAGGGTGCCCTGGGGCTTCCCCTGTTACAGTGGGATACAGGTACATGAGACGTTTTAACTGGTTGGAAAAAGACACTGCATGAAACTGAGGCAATTCTGCTGGTTGGACAAAAGACACTGCATGAAACTGAGGAAATTCTGCTGGTTGGGAAAAGATTTTACAGGTTTTTCATGCCTGCACAGCCTTGCATAAATTTCTGTGAGGTGCTGATAAGGTTGGTCTGGTGCTGGTTGCTTATTTGGTACTGACTGTTCTTCCTGCATGTGTTGCTGTGAAATCACTGGTGGTTTATTTGGTGCTGCATGGTCTTGACTGCTTGCATATATTGCTGGGTAAGCCTTTGGTACTTGTACTGGTAGTTTGTTTGGCATCACATGCTTCTGGCTTCATAAATTTCTGTGTGGTGTTGTGGTTCTTTGGCACTGTATGGTTCTGGATGCCTGCATATATTGCTGGGTAGCCCTGTGGTACTTGTACTGGTGGTTTGTTTGGTATCACATGCTTCTGACTACATAAATTGCTGTGTGCTGCTGGGGGTTGTTGGTACTGTTAGTTTTTTTTGGAATCAAATGCTTCTGACTACATAAATTGCTTTGTGGTGCTTGGGGTTGTTGTTACTGGTAGTTTTTTTGGCATCACATGCTACTGGCCGCATAAATTGCTGTGTGGTGCTGGGGTGGGTTGGTACTGGTAGTTTGTTTGGTTCTGGTTGAGACTGGTGTCACTTCCTACTGCCTGTACTGTTCCTGTATACTTCTGCACAGCCTCCTGTGGGTTTATTTGCTTGTTTGTTTGGTGAGATGACAGGAGCTGAACTAGCTGCACTGCCTCCTGTATATGTTTTGCTGTATTCTGGCTGAGGTGATAGGGTTTTATGGTCCTGGTGTTGAGGGTAAGCTGTCACTGGTATGTACTTGAGGGTTTCCAAGTTATTTCTTCATGCCTTCCACAGAGCTGTGACACCTGGTTGGGTATGAGTTTGCCACAGTTGGAGGTTTGTTGGGCTGTATCTTCTAATCCATGAGAGATAGGGGGGTACTTTGGCTCAGTGACTATGGGTTATTTCTGATGTAGAATTCATTTCTGAGGTTACTTTGAGGTTTTGAACTTTTTTTACACTGGAAAAGTGAGTCTGATGGCTATAGGACAGGTTTGGACTACCACAGCGTTAGAGATAAAAACTATCTGGGACTTTCTCTTGTCAAATGTTGCCCCATGCTGGGATCCCCAGTTGATCAAACGTTCTGCCAGGTTGCTCATTTTTTCCATGGACTTGGTCAGAATCCTCCTAGATGTCAGGTGAACTACATCATCTAAACACACCGATGGGGTTGTGGTTGGGCTTGCACTTCCCATCAGTTCTAGTAGTTGATAGTTATATATTGAGTATACAATGACAGAGAGAGGGGATCCCTGCAGTAGACCCAGTGGGATCAATTTTTCTTGCAAGAAATAATTTTCTAGTCTCATTTTTTTCCATCCCTTCAAGAATTCCCAAAAAAAAATCCATAGATAAGAGGGGCACCCTTTTGTCTTCAGTATGTGGAACAATTGGTCTGGGTGTACTGTTGGGTATGCTGATTGGAAATCCAAGAACAGGTCCACTACCACCCTTTTTTTGGACCATTGGTCCTGTTTCCACATTCCTGTGTCTAGCTCCGATATGGCATCATCCGTCCCTCATCCCTTCTTTCCCCCAAAGGGCTTGCACCACAGGACTTTATTTTTTTGCCAATTCTTCTACACATCTTGCAAAAATCAACCCCAGTGTCTTCCCCAAAGTGTTAAGCAAAGATACAGGTTGGTAATCTCCTTGGTTAGTGTAATTGGGTTTTGTCTCTTTTCTGATGCTGACAATGGTGGCCATTTTCCAACATGAGGGATATATACCTTTGTGAAGAACTTTGTTTTACAGGTCTACCAATGGACGGAGGAGGACAGGAAATTCCAGTTTGAGCATTTCATTTCTGATCTTCCCCAGCCCTGGGGCTTTACCAATTGCCAACTTGGAAATGGCCCAAGAATCCTCATCCTCTATGATCTCATCATACACCACAGGGTGGCACTCTTCTGTTGGGTGGATGTCCAACAAATCAATTTTGGTCTGTATTAGGGAGGTTTTGTTGAACAGCATCTCTTCTTGCTCTGCTTTCCCAGTGGCATATGTGCTGTCTGGTTGCTTAAGGTCAACCACTTTACAACTCACTGTTGGTTTGATTTTTCTAAAGGCCTGGAGTCTCCAGATACGCGTTCCAAATTAAATGTTTTGTCTCCTGGACCATCCATCTAAAGCAATTATTCCACCCCTTGCAGCAGTTGGTTGCTTCCTCCAATTTTGCCATTATCATCCATTGATGGGCCTGTTTCCTTGTCTTTAAGATTTTTTAAAGCAGTGGGTTACCACCAGGACTTAGACTAGGCCCAATTATCCATCACCACCCTCCCCAATCTCATCTGGGAATCTTGAAGTGCAGTGGTGATTGCCACAGCCCCTTGATCCACTAGATCTGTGCTTTGTAGGGCCTCCAGAATTGGCTTCAGGTCTGAGAAGACCTTCTTGGGGTCTACAGAGGGCCACCGCAGCAAGGCACACATTGAAGGTGTTGAAATTTTAATCCCTGTTGAGGGAGTAATACTGGTTATAAAAAATTGATGTTATTTCCAATTGAAGGATAAGATAATTTTAACCATGCTAGAAAAAAGAATCATCTAAATATTTTGAGTAATAATAAAGTTATCAAAAATTAATTATATTTGAAATATGTCACAGAAATATCAACATATCCCAGTAGCTGGGGTACATTATACTAATGAAGAAAAGAAGATATAGTATGAAATGTAAAAATAAAACAATTGCAAGAAAATCTTATGTATTTCATTCTGAAATGTCCCATACAGATAAGAATAGCAAGGACTATCAGAGCAAATGAACATTTAAATTTCATTTCAGTCCTTGTTGAAACAAAGAAACCAAGCAGAAAAGCATGTTTTGATTCCTTTCCCTCTTAGCTTGTACAGGGGGGGAAGTAAGTCCTCCCACTGATTGGCCAAAATAAGTAGTTTGATTTTTAGACACATTCTCAAGGCCAAAGTTTCCAGTCCCAAAAGATTATACATTTATTCAAAATTGTATGATAATTTATTTTAGAATCTTTTTTTAAGGTGGAAATTTATTGATGAGTTAAATCATCCAACCATCAATTTTTTCAAAAATAGTACAAAAAGGTACAAAATGCCCCAAAATGGATGTTTTGGAAAGAGAAAAAATGAAACCATCCTTTAGCAGTTGATATTATTTTTGATATACTTAATTTTGGGGAAGAATCAGAGCAGAAATATAAAAAACAAACCTAATTAAATTTAATTTTTCCATTCATGGGATAAGCAAATTAGATTGAGGTAATTTTTTTGTAGGTTTGATGGCACTTTGATTAAATAATCAAGATGGGTATCTGAAAACCCATAAAATTCAAAAAGGAAATATTTCTTATGCTTTTTGAGTCTTGAAGTATGATTCCATTGGAATTTTTCCCTTTTGTGGAGCTTCCAGAATTTTGTTAATTTTTTTGATTTTTTTGGTTTTAAGGAGTGGCTGATCCCATTGCTTGAAAACCAATTAAAATTTTCAAATTAATTGAAATACTTTATTGAATAAATCATCTTGATCTGATGAATTATTTTACACCTGAAAAAGAAAAGAAAAATCAAAGTAAAATGAAATATCAAATGATAAAAATGACTGAGCAAAAAAACTGAAAAACTTCTGAGGATAATTTTTTATTTATTTTTCAGGAAGAGATCCATCTATATTCAAAAATGAAGGGTAAGAAATTGTTCATCTTTGTCATTTCTACACTGATTCAAAATGTTTTGAGTTTAATTTAAATCATTCATTTTAATATTATTTTTCAAAAACAATAAAATTTCCTGGTTTTTTCATTTCACACATCAGTGTGAAGACTTACTCCCCTCCCTTTACATAGTCATATTGGCGAGGGAGATCTTGTCGGTAAAAGATACCCTCTACCCATTTGTATTCCAATTTAATTCATATTCATTAATTTTTATATTCATCCTTTGAATCCATCAAATCAATTATAAACCTCATTAAAATTATCTACCAACTATATTGCTATCACCAATAGAAGGTTGCTGGTATCCTGCCATTGATAAAATCCCCTTTAGGGCCTGGTGGTCCAAGCCATAATTTTCATCCTCAATGTGCACATTTTCAAGGATCCTGGTGGCTCTGAAGTTTGCCCTGATGAGTTCAATAGCTGTACCTTTCCCTTTTGCTGAGTATAAATTTGGGACATGAAGGGGAGACCAAAGACAAAAACCATACTTGCCGCACAAGGTGATCAAGTCCTTGGCTTCCTTATGGGTAGACTAGAAGCCAACCGGGTTCCACATGCAGTGGTGGAGGTTTTCATCCATGAACAGGCACCTGTGGTTTTGTCTGTTCTGATACTTTGGGAGCCATAACGTGAGATCCTTTAGACTTGCATTAGAGCCAGGTGGGTTGTAGAAATTTATCAGCTGTACTGCCTTGCCATCTGCAGGTGTTGGAGATGGATACCTGTTAGGTGTTTGGTGCCGCCCGGCAGTTGGTAGACAGAAGTAGCTTGGAGAGACTTGTAAATATAAATAAAACACTTATGGAAATCTCTCCAATTAGTTGGATGGTGGTTTTAACTTGAGATCATTTTCCAGTAGGTGTGTGATGGGGGGAGTAAAGTATATGGATCTACCCATGGCTCCTGGAGCACAAGGATGTCTGCAGTTGGGAAATGATAGAGTAACATGAGTGCTATCTCCTTGGAAATGTGGCATTTTAGCTGAAGGAATGAGATAGAAGCCGGTGGATGAAATGATCCCCCAGATGTGAGTGAACAAGGCAAGGGGGTAGGTTCTGATTCACTCAAAGAGGGAAAAGTGGTTCCATTAGTATGTTGGTCTTGGTAGTTTGTATTTAAGATGAGTTAGGTAAAAGATTGGGTTTTTAGCCTGGATCCACAACCTCTTGAAGGGGAAAAGGAAACTAAAGACAGAATGACAGATGTCCTCCATCCTGTTAAATAGATCATCTTCTATTTTCAGTTGTCTCTCTTTTCTATACTCTTTTCTTTTTCTGTTTTTCCAGTTCTTTCTTTCTGTTCCTTTTTCAGTTCTATCTTTTCTTATTTTATCTCTTTTCATTCTTTTTCTTTTTTTTATAAGACACTATCCATGCTCTCAAATCACTTATTTCACAGATCACAGGCGCGCGCCTCTCTCTTTCATTCATCTAGAGCGCGCGCCCCTCCCGCTTTTTCATACATGTCACAGATACTATACTCTTAAGAACTCAACTACTTACTCTACCGCTTCTACCTTCTTATTTAAAACCTCTTCTCATATACTTCTTAAAAACGCTTCTTCATCATTTCAAATTCTTCTCATCTATCTTCTCATACTCAACCATGCCCTTATTTGCCCGATCATCCATCAACTCAACCAGCTACAAACTCACTATAGATTCTGTCTGGTAAGACTGTCCACCAACTAATTCCATTTTCTGCGATCTCCATTCTCAATGACTCATGTCGAGTATCCTTCTTTTCAAGATCTTTTCTGCTATTTCTTCCAAATAATCTTTCCATCATTCCCAACCAAGTCTTCATCAATCATTCTCAAGATCTTCAATTACAGAATCTATATCCTTGATGTTGGTTTCTCTTTCCTTTTCCATTTATTCTTCTTTTCTTCTCCTTCTTTATCTTTTACTTTTCTATTGCTGATTTTAGTTGTCTTTTAGCCCTCTTAAAATTCTTCAATTCAGTTTCTATTTATAAGAAATCCAACACGGTTAAAAGCCGAAGAACAAACCCAACGTACCTAACCAAAGTAATGGAGGGATCAAGTAATGACGGTTTCCGTCAAATAATCCTCAAGGCAGCTCTTGAGACGGTACCTATCCTCTCCAAAGAAAACTACTCGATTTGGAAAGATAAAATGACAATTCTACTCGAACTGAAAGGCGTAAAGGAAGCCCTGGAGAACGATTCAAAAACACTCAGTCCCATTGACGACATGGAAATCAGAGTTATCCTCTTATCCAGAATCAATTCAGTAACTCACAACAATGTTGTTAACTCCTCAAACATATCCTTGTCAAAAGTCCTTTGGCAAACCATAAAAGAAAGATTTGCCTCTTCCCAAACGGCTAATCGCGCTCGCGTCTTCAACGAATTCCTTTATCAGCAATTCAAACCCGATTCAATTAAATCTTTCATCACTGAATCCAAGACCTCTATGAAAAAGATGGTCGATGTGGGAATTGACTTACCGGATGACATTCTTGCGTACCATCTTCTTTTCAAATTTCCTTTGTCTCTTCATTCTCTCCGACAACAGATTATGCACTCAGACAAAAGTGTCACTGTAGATCTAGTACTCAATCACCTCACTCAACTGGATAATGAGACTCGAGCCAAGTCAAAGGATGTTCTAATCTCGAGTACTGCTTTAATCACCTCAACCAATCCCAAGAAATCTATTCCTCGCGGACTTTGATGTACTCACGGCTTCCATAACCCCCTATCTCCCGACCATTCTGAAGACAAGTGCTGGCATAAGCACAAGCATTCGGCTCCTTCTTGGTGGAAGGAAGCGCAAGTGAAATGGAGAGCCCAATCAAATTCCAACTCAAAGAATAAAGAAGTCGCACACTACCACGCTTTGCTCACCGCTTGGATCAAAGAGGTTAACCCCAACAATTGCATCATTCTTGACTCTGGCGCTTCATGCCATATGTTTAACTCTCCTGACTTCTTCATTTCTCTCGACAAAAGCTCTGGTGAGGAATCAATTAATACTGGGAAAGAAGGAGCCCAGTTGTCTATCAAAGGAAAGGGAGTCGTAAAACTAACTTGGAAGAACTCAAAAGTAGTTCTTTCAAATTGTTTCTTCGTCCCGGATCTAGTGGTCAACCTGATTAGCCCCGGTGAACTCATCGCGTCAAAGGAGTGCTCTCTATCAACAAATCATAATCAATTCTCTCTGTTTACCAAAACCTCTTGTCCGGCATTCTCGTCTTTGTTCAAGGAAATTTATTTGTGATCAACCAGCCGTCGACTGTCGGTCTTAATAGAAAACTCTGCTATTTGGCCAGGAAAGATTCTACGAATGATCGAGTGAAGTATCTACATCAGTCATTCGGACACGTCAGTCCTCTTTGTCTCAAAAATTTATTCCCTGAACTTTGCCCCCAATTACTTGCCGATTTTCAATGTGAAGACTGCGTCTTCTCTAAAATAACAAAAACCTCCTTCAAGAATACATCAACTCGCGCTTCCAAACCCTTTGAACAATTACACATAGATTTAATTTGCCCTATCACTCCACCCGCCCGGCACGACATGAATTATCTCATGACAATTATAGACAACTACTCTGGGTACATTTCTGCCATTCCACTACAGCACAAGTCCGATGTCTGCCATCAGCTCATTACAATCCTCAAATTTGAGAGACAGAAGAGAGGTTGCTTTCCGGTTAACATCTGTACCAATGGTGGCAGAGAATTAGCCTTGACCAAACTCAAAAAATTCTTCATTTTGAACTCCATTCAACACCTTGTATCAGAACCATATCACCATGAACACAATGGAAAAGTCAAACGAGCAAATCAAACTCTCACTGAGTTGGTCAGAGCTATTATCCGCTGTTCTTGTCTTCCGCTCAATCTCTGGGCCGAAATCGCGAAAGCAGCCTTCCTGGCGCTCAATCAGATCCCCAAAACCCCTTCCTCTTGCTCTCCATACCAACTATTCACGGGCAAAACTCTTCCCAACAACTACTTTCACCCGATTGGCTCCAAAGTAGCCTACCTCGACACCAAGATAGCGCGAGGAGAAAAGTTTAAAGACAGAGGTCTTGTTGGCACCCTTGTGGGTTACAACCCTGCTTTCCATTCCTATTGAATCCTAAGACCTGACATTACAATTGTTTCTTCCAAAAATGTCAAATTTGTTAAACCCGATTCACACACCCAGCCTCCATATTCCACTCCTCTTTCAACTTCTGAAGATGTTCCAAAGCTCAATTTCAACAATGATTTTCCAGTCTCTTATCCCAATTCTTCTCAACTTTCCTCCAATAACTCCGTTGATGACAGTCACTCTCCTGAAAACGATCCATCCCTAGTTTCTCCTCTGGATTCGGACCATATCTCTGACTCATCATCAAATTCATCCAACGATCTCAAAACTCAACTCGTTCCATGTTACTCTCTTAGAGATTGTTCCAACCTCAATCCTCCAAAGAGGTACGGATACCATCATTATTTCGTCCCTAGAACTTACGAGCAAGCTAAAAAGTGCCCAGAAGCGCCTAAGTGGGAAACGTCTATGGACTCTGAACTCAACGGCATTGAACAACTTGGGGTTTGGGATGACTATGATGGACCCAAACCAACCAATCCTCTGAATACTACGTGGGTTTATCGACTGAAGGATAACTGTCATGGAGATCCACTCATTTTCAAGAGCAGACTATGTGTTCAAGGTTTCAATCAAATCTACGGACTCAATTACCAGGATACTTTTTCCCCAACGGGAAAAGCTGCTTCCCTCAGAATGGCCCTTCTCTTCGGTCTGTTTCACTCTCTTCCAATCACCCAGCTAGATGTCAAAAGCGCTTTCTTACACGCTCCTTTAACCGATAAAGTCATCATCAAGAAACCTAAAGGTTCCAAACGAGAATCAAAATATCTCATCCTCAAGAAATCTCTTTACGGCCTTAAGCAATCTCCGGCGAATTGGTTTTCAACTCTTACCTCCTGGATTCGCGAACAGGGATTTCACAAGTCTATCTCCGATCCTTGTCTCTATATACATTCTCAGTCCAACTCTGTTTTATTCTTCCATGTTGATGACCTCGTTTTGGTCGGATCTGGTAATGATTTTCTTTCTAATTTTCTATCAAAATTTCCCAACTCCAGTCACCACAAACCTAATACAATCTTAGGCATGAAATACGAGTGAGTCAACGACTCAATACTTCTTTCTCAACCCAAGCATATAGACCATGGCCTCGAAGAGCTGAAAATGTCGGACTGCAAGCCCTCAACCGTTCCCCTTTCCCCTAGCTTCAACCTCACTCCTGCTTCAGACAAAGAGCACAAAGAATTCAAATCCCTTAACATTAATTATTGATCCGCGTTATTCCTTATGAACTATATAGCCTGCCTCACCCGTCCGGATCTAAGTTTCGCGGTATCCAGCTTAGCCAGATTCTGCAAGAAACCCTGGATTTGTCATTGGCAAGAGGTTAAACGTTGTTGGCAGTATCTCAAGGCGACCAAACATGTCAAACTCACTCTTAAAATCTTGAACACCGACACTCAAATCAAGTGTTACAGCAATGCCTCTTGGGGCGACGATCTCGACACCAGACGCTCGCAATCCGGGCATTTATCTTTACTCTTTGGTTTGCTCCTTTCCTGGAGCAGTTACCGTCAACAAAATGTTACTCACTCAACCACTGAGGCTGAGCTCAATCCATTAGTAGACTCATTCCTCAAAGCTATTTGGATGAAGGTGTTAGTTTCCGAACTTTGGACCAAGAAAGTCGAGCCCAGCCATCATTTTGTGGATAACAAAGGCCTGGATGATAAATTAAAAAAATTCGGATGTCACTCAAAAACAAGACACATTGATATCAAAACAAAGGGACTACGGGAAGAACTCAAATTGGGAAATCTAATTATCGAATTAATTCCTTCTGCCGACATGAAAGCCAATGGTCTCACGAAGGCCCTTAATTCAGCCTCAATAACTAAACTCTTACAGTTGATCGATCCCAAATTCTCTCTCTCGGCTCCAGTCATACCAGCCACGGGGGGTGTTAAATAGATCATCTTCTATTTTCAGTTGTCTCTCTTTTCTATACTCTTTTCTTTTTCTGTTTTTCCAGTTCTTTCTTTCTGTTCCTTTTTCAGTTCTATCTTTTCTTATTTTATCTCTTTTCATTCTTTTTCTTTTTTTTATAAGACACTATCCATGCTCTCAAATCACTTATTTCACAGATCACAGGCGCGCGCCTCTCTCTTTCATTCATCTAGAGCGCGCGCCCCTCCCGCTTTTTCATACATGTCACAGATACTATACTCTTAAGAACTCAACTACTTACTCTACCGCTTCTACCTTCTTATTTAAAACCTCTTCTCATATACTTCTTAAAAACGCTTCTTCATCATTTCAAATTCTTCTCATCTATCTTCTCATACTCAACCATGCCCTTATTCGCCCGATCATCCATCAACTCAACCAGCTACAAACTCACTATAGATTCTGTCTGGTAAGACTGTCCACCAACTAATTCCATTTTCTGCGATCTCCATTCTCAATGACTCATGTCGAGTATCCTTCTTTTCAAGATCTTTTCTGCTATTTCTTCCAAATAATCTTTCCATCATTCCCAACCAAGTCTTCATCAATCATTCTCAAGATCTTCAATTACAGAATCTATATCCTTGATGTTGGTTTCTCTTTCCTTTTCCATTTATTCTTCTTTTCTTCTCCTTCTTTATCTTTTACTTTTCTATTGCTGATTTTAGTTTTGTTTTAGCCCTCTTAAAATTCTTCAATTCAGTTTCTATTTATAAGAAATCCAACACATCCCTTCCTCCTTATCTCAAACACATTCCTTGCATCTGACACATTTAGTGATCTTGCCCAATCCCTCCAAGCATTCTTTTGTTGTGTGTTCCCCATCACAGCTGCCGCAAATGGCCCATTCTTAATCATTTGAAGCACTGCCAGGGGATGGTTGGAAGGGAGTGACTTGGGGGTAATCATATTCTAGAAAGATACCCTTGTATGCAACTTGGTCTGCCACTTCCTTGCTTGCAAACAATAGAAATATTGACCCTGCCTTCTTTGAAGTGTGTATGTTGTCCAACAGCCTTTGCATTTGGATTATTTTATCCTTGCCCAAGTGGTTTGCCATGGTGATTTTTGATCTCCTTATTTCTGAAGTGGGGTCAAATTCCTTTGGTATGCAATGTGCCAGCACAAACCAAGCACTTGGTGTATCTTCCAGATCTGGGTGTACCTGTTTTGACCACAAATGTTTGTGATCCATCAGCCACTTCTGGTGGAACTTTTTCTAAGTATAAAAAACTAAATTTCCCAAATTCATAACATGAGCTCTGGTGACAGTCTTTAGATAGAGATTCCTAGAGGTTATGCAGGTTCGACAACTAACTGAGTACGTCCCTACTGCAGAGCAGTGTGCTTTCACTTTCAACCAGTGACAACCCTCTTAGACCACTGTCACTAGGGCTTAATTAGTCCTTTGTTACTCTCTGTCAAACTTCCCTGAGTGATTAGTCCTCATACTGCTCCTGTTTCTCATCTTGTTCTCTCTGCTTTCTTTTTTCTCTTGTCTTTGTGTCCTCTCATTATCATTACTCATGCTCTACCTCAACCCTGTCCTTGACTCAATCCATTTACCATCAATCAAACCTCAAGACATAGCCATCAAAACTCTACTTCAGCTGCTGCCTACAGGAGGAGCTAGAACTATCCTCAGTGGAGGTACAATTGGGCTCTCTTGTTTTCTCTTCACTCTTTCATTGTTATACCTGCTTATCTGTGAATATTTCTCACTTCTGAAAATTCCCATCTGTTATCACTCAGGACCCCATCATTGATAATTAGTCTATAGATAGTTTTTAAACACTCCTGTTGGCAAATTTGTTCTGAGTCTGCTAGCTAATTGTCCTTTTCAGGTAAAGGTCCTTTCTTTTACATATATCTTGTCATATGTTCTCTTTCCTTTAACTGATTACTCATAATCAAAACTTTTTTCAAATCTTGTCTAGCATATACTCCTACAAGAGTTCTATTCATTACAAGTTTTTAAATAAAGAGTAATCATAGTTTTTCTCATGGTAGCAAGAGACAATTCTTAAAACTTAGAACTCTTGAGTAGATATCAAGAAATAAAGAGGTTTGATAATTATGGCAAATACTTTCAATACCAATGTACCCGCAATTAACATACCCTCCTCCAATTACTTCAAAGACAACTACTGTTCTAAAACCAAGATTGTTAAGCTTAAAAGGCACAACTGGCATGACTGGAAAAGAGCCTTTGAAGACATGATCATTGGTAAAGGACATGAGGAGATTTTGAATGAAGAGTGGGACAAGACAAAAATTACCACAAAAACATACAGACGGAAGAATGCTTTAGCTCTAAGCCTACTCAGAACCTCAGTTGAAAAAGATCTCCAGTTGTTTATCAAATCCAGCAAATCCAACTTTTCTAAAGCCTATCAAGCCCTTGCTCTCAAGTGTGGAGAAAAATCTCTAATTGTTGTTGGCAATGCCCTTATTAGACTGTTCAACATCACTTAAAAGCCGGGGAGAATTCTACACAAACATACATCCACCTTCAAAGATGCCTACATTAATCTATCTGAGATGATAGAAGGTCAACCACCTGAAGATAGGATAATGAACATGTCAACTGGCCTTGCTGCTGTTCTCTTCATCAAAAGCCTCAGGCTTGATGAATTGATCTCCAGTCTGGTATCCACTCTGTACAACTTGAGACTGTTTACTCTTGAAAAATTATCCAGTCGAGTCATGCTAGAGGATTCAAGAAGGGTATCAAATTCCTCTGAATCATCTTACTACACATCAAAAATTTGCAAAACACAGCCTACATCATCTCAAAAGTTCCCTAAAAGTGAAAGTACAAAACGTCCATTCAGACCGCTGTAGAGACTCCTGTGGGATTATATAAATAAAGTAGCAAATAGCTTGCTGGCAGTCCTTGAAGGGGAATTTAGTATTGCTTCTACTCCTTTGGAGTAATAGTATATACTAAGAGTGGTTTTGAATTGCCTGCCCTTCTAGTACTATAGTAAGTCTGCACAATAATTTATTTAAATTAATGGCTGGTTTCTTTGAGACTTAAAATAGGTCTCAGATCAGACCTAGGTTAGTTATTAATTGTTATTGGTAGGGTTTGTTGAAGAATAGACCAGATGTATTGGATTATTGGTTAATTATTGATCAGATATATGTGATCTTAACCAGTATCCCAATATCAAAGGGGTTCAAGGGTTTTATCAAAGGGATGGTTCAGGAGAGGACCCAAGGATGGGTTTACCCACAGGGGGCTGGGTAGAGGAAAGGTTGGTAGTTTCTTTTTGTTGTGCTCTCTTTCTTTGTAAGGGTTATTTATTAATTAATGGGTGGGTTTTCTTTAATCTGGTGCTGAATATTTAGGTCACAGAAGAACCCTTATTCAAGCACCTGTTGGGTGGTTTAACTGGTTAAATATGGTTAATAAATTGGTTTCTGATTTCCTGTTTCTTTATAATTGGTTCACTACTAATATGTATCTGGGTAGGTACCACAGATGGATGGGTTGATGGGGTGGATGGATAGATGATGAGATGGGTGGTTCTGATTAGGTGAGTAGTTATACAACTTGGATAGGGCAGAGAGGCCCTCCTTAAATAGACAAATCCTGCCCCCAGGGGTGCTCAAGGCTGCCCCTGAGGGTTCTCCCTGTTCTGGTGAGGACAGTGAGATACAGTTACATGAGGCATTTCTGCTGGTTGGGAAAAGCTTGTACAGGGGTTTCATGCATGCACAGCCTTGCATAGATTGCTGTGTAGTTCAGATAAGGTATATTGCTGTGCTGTACTGGTAGTTTATTCAGTGATTCTTGCTTCTACCTACATGTATTGCTGTGCAATACTGTTGGTTTGTTTGGTTCTGGTTAAGGCTGGTTCCACTTTCTCCTGCATATATTGCTCCTGTATACTTCTGCACAGCCTCTTGTATGTGTATTTGCTGCATGTTTGTTGGGTTCAGGTGACCAGATCTGACATGCTGCACTGCCTCCTGTATCTGTATTGCTGTATTCTGGCTGTGGTGACTGGATCTGGACTGGTTGCACTGCCTCCTGGATCTGTATACTGTATGCTGGATGAGGTGACTGGATCTGGCATGCTGCACTGCCTCCTGTATCTGTATGCTGTATTCTGGATGAGGTGACTGGATCTGGCATGCTGCACTGCCTCCTGTATCTGTATGCTGTATTCTGGATGAGGTGACTGGATCTGGCATGCTGCACTGCCTCCTGTATCTGTATGCTGTATTCTGGATGGACTGGTTGTTGTGTGGTCCTGGTCTTGAGGATAAGCTGCCACTGGTATGTACTTGAGGGTTTACTAGGTATGCCTTATGTCTTCCACAGAGATGTGACACCTGGGTGGGTATGAGTTTGCCACAGTTGAAGGTTTCTTGGGCTGTATCCTCTAATCCATGAGAGATAGAGGGGTATGTTGGCTGAGTGACTATGGGTTATTTTCAATGTAGAATCCATTTCTGAGGTTAATTTGAGGGTTTGAGCTGTTGTTACACTAGAAAAGTGAGTCTGATGGCTATAGGACAGGTTTGGACTACCACACCGCACCCTTCTATACCCACCAAGAAGAACCCCTTGTCTCAAGATAAGAGCTACATTGCCTCCCAAATCAAGGGACTAGATTGGGAAATCAAGCAACTGAAGACAGCCCATTCTGTCAATGTTGTTGAAGAGGAGGACAATGAACCCTCTCTTGAACCAACAGAAGAATGTGTGAATCTTGTTTTGAATGAGGATCTTGTTTCCAATAACACTGACAACCTGGAGGAGTGCAGTTTTTTGGTTCAAGAGGATGGTGTATACCACGTTAACAACCCCAAAGATCTGTTGCCCAAGCTAGTTTACAACTTGGGAGCTACCAGGTCTACAGTATGTATTCTCTCCCTCATCCAAGATGCAAAGCCCATGCACAAAAATCTGAACACATATGGAGGAAGCATTGCCATAACACACATGGGCAAATTATATATTGGTGGAATGTCAATCTACCCCATCTTCTTTGCTCTGAAAGGACCAAGAAATTTAATCTTGGCTTCCCAAATGGAAGATCATGGACTGAAGGTGGTAAATAAAAACCAAATTGTCTTGGTTAAATGGGCTAATCAAATAGTCTATTGATTTCCTCAAATTGGTAACCTTTACATGGCTCACCACAACCCTGTGATCAATTTCAACCTTGCTCATGTCGCCAGTAGTAACATTTATTGGCACATCACTCTAAGCCATCCCTCAAATGTCTATCTCAAACGTGTTCTCTCTCTTAACAGCATCCTGTGTCCCAAGCCATTTCCTTCTGCCACCTTGTGTCAAATTTTCATCCAGGGCAAGATGAAACGTCAACCCCATTCAAATCCTCTACCAAGCTCTGTCAAAACTTTTCACCGACTACATCTTGATGTACTCCAGATCAGCCAACCTTTCAAAAAATCAGCATTGTACATAATAGCCATCATTGATGAATTCTCACAGTTCAACCAGATTTACATAGTAAAACACAAATTGGATGTCCCGGGGAAGATCATCATCTACATACACAAGATACACAATCAGATGAACATTACTCCTGCTTTCCTTCACTGTGACTGCAGAGGTGAGTTTGTGTCCAAAATCTTATGTGAATTTCTCTTGTCAAAAGGTGTAGTTCTAGAACAGGGCCAAGCTAATTCCCCTCAAACAAATGGTCTAGCAGAAAGGTTCAACCAGACAATACTCACCAAGATGCGGTGCATACTGGCTCAGTCAGAAGTGCCTATCAGCTACTGGGATGAGGCCTCCAGATATTTATCAATGCTCATAAATCTCCTTCCATCCTTGGCACTCTCTTGGAATTCTCCCATAGATGTGCTACTGGATGTCAACTCCATCATCAAACCTGTGCGGAATGTTCACACGTTAATTCCATTTGGACTGAAAGTAAATGTGCACTCTCCACAGGGCCACAAGCTTGACAAGCGCTCTAAACCGTTACTCTTTCTGGGCTACAAACTGTACTCCAACGCTGGTAGGTTCATCAACCTGACAAAACAACAAGTAATGGTAAGTAGGGATTTTACGCCAATGTGGGTAGTATTTCCATACAACAGTTGCTTGTTTCTGAAGAAACCACCCTCCACACTCCTGCAGGGTCTGTGTGTACATAGCCAGGGGGAAGTCACTGTTGATCAACCAACTTCAAACTCCGGGAGTATACTGCTGGTGGCCAGAAAAAGCAAAAGAAACGGAGTCCCTCCCATCACCCTGCAAGAGCCCTCATCCAGATTGTCAGTCACATCTGACTCTCCACCAGGCAGTGTTCAGGACTTGGATTCTGGAGAAGACTGTGTGATGGAATTACTGTCATCCTCCACCCCTGCAATGCCAGAGACCACAATGCAACATGCCAGCAAAGCCTATGCATACGTTCCTTACTACAACACTGCGCCAAAGAACATAAACTCAGATCTTGAACCTGCAGCTATTATTCCTGGTTCACGCCGGTGTTGACAGCCAGAAGACTCTGATACTGATGACTAAGAGGTCATGGTTAGTGAGGTGGTGTCTGTTGACAAGGCCTTGTCTGATCCACATGAATCACCAATATGGATTCAGTCAATTACTGATGAGAATAAATCTCATCTTCTATGGGAAACCAGAAAGCTTGTGCCTAGGCCCTTGGACAACAAGGTTATTGGGGGTATGTGGAAACTTGTATGCAAGAAAAACAAATTCAGCAAGGTAACACAATTTAAATTGCGCTGGGTCTGTTTTGGAAATCATCAAGAATACCCAAGGCACTACCTTGACACCTACTTGTTTGTGGGACGGACCAAATCCATGAAAGTACTCTTGGCCCATGCAGTACAACATGCCCAACATGTGTACCAGTTTGACATCAAACCGGCCTTTCTATATGGCAATATAGACACGGTTGTACATGTGTCACAAATTGCGGGGTTTGATGTTCCAGGGAAAGAGGACTGGGTATGGAGACTGAATAAATTGTTGTATGGAACAAAACAGGCTCCTTGGTGCTAGAGGACCCATCCTTCATTGACTCTCTCAAAACTGGGCTTGAAGCTGTCTTCTGGCAATGAATCAATATTTTTGAACAAGGCAAAGACTTTGAGGCTGCACATCCATGTGGACAATGGCCTGATTGTGGGTAAAGATTGTGCTGAGATCAAGTGGTTCTTGATGTTGCTGAGGGGGCACTATAAGATCAAAGTACAAGAACGCCCAAACCAACACTTTGGCTACACCCTGCAATGGAAAAAAGATGGATCAGTTAAACTACATCAATGGGATTTCACTGAGAAAGCACTTGCCAAGTTTGGGTTTGAAAATGTTAATTCTGTCAAAGCTCCTGCCCCCATGAACATACACAACATTATCAGCCAGGAATCTCCAGACTTTGAGGTCAAGACCATGCAGAAAGCTCTTGCCACACACACTCGCCCCAATATCCAATTCACTGTCAATCTACTGTCTTCATTTGCCAACAAGCCAACCCTAGCTCATTGGAAGATGGTGAAACATCTATTTTGATATCTCAAGGGAACAAAATCAGTTAGACTACTATTTACAAAGTCAACAGATCAAAGAGATCAACTTTGTGGGTGGGCCAACGCCAACTATGGTCAAACCACGGTTACGCAGAAGTCTACAACTGGCTATGTGATAATGTTATATGGTAATCCAATCAGCTGGACAACTAAGAGACAAACTGTAGTGGCGCAGTCCACCACCAAGGCTGAGTCTATAGCCATGAACCTGTGTGCAAAGCAAACCTTGTGGCTCTCAACTCTGATCCTAAGTATTGAGTTTGGGTTTACTGCCCAAATACCCAAAACCACAAGATTAGCTTAACCCGCTGTTGTGTTGGAAACAAACTCTGATATTAGATTACTAACCTGCCCAAATACCTGAAACCACGAGATTAGCTTAACCCGCCATCGTGTTGGACACAAACTCTGATGGGGAAGAGTCTGTCTGGATTGGCGGGTTGGCTAGACTATATACATGAGGATTTTCTTATAATAGCATAATCTAGGTATTATGCTTATAATCCATGGTATGTGTCTAATTGTGGTTATTTATTTATATAATTTGTAAAACGTGTGACTCCGGTTCATTACCCCCCCCACGTGTTTTACAAATTGTGCGGGCTTGAGCTGTAGTTTGTCGAGCGCCGGTGCAATTTTGTTGGGTCCAAGGCGTTTGGTCATGATGTCGGCTTGCTGGTTATGCGTGCTTGTCCATTTTAAGTTGACCCGGTTTTGTCAAACAAAGTCGTTCACAAAGTAGAACGCCCAAGATAGGTATCTGGTCTTTTTCTTGGAAGAGTTGTCACTCGCAATTAAAATTGCGGACTCATTGTCGCAAAGGATGGACATCTGTGGCTCTTCCACACAAGAAATGATATTCTGCAGGTAAGCTAGCTGTTTCATGCCTTCAGAGAGGGCCACATATTTGGCCGCGCAAGTTGAGAGGGCCACATATTTGGCCGCGCAAGTTGAGAGGGCCACAACGTTCTGGCGCTTTGATCCCCATGCCACTGGATTACCTAGGAATTTAACAATGTGACCTGAAGTTGACCTCTTGTGCTTGCCACCCCAATTAGCATTGCTCCAGAGTTCCAAACCGGGGTTACCTTTGTTGAAGACAAGTGCAAGATTGCTTTTGTGTTTAACAAAACCAACAAGCCAGTCCAGAGCCCTCCAGTGATCTTCCAACGGCGAGTTGGCATATCGTGACAATAAGTTGACCGGGAAAGACAAGTCTGGTCGAGTCCCCGCCGCCAAATACATCAATGAACCTATGAAGTGCTTGTAACCAGCCGCATCAACTGGGTCTCCTTTATTGAGTTTTAGGGTGACCTCCGGTAAAGCACTCTTTTTAGGGTGCGCCTCACGCTTGTAATTGCCAATGATCTGTGTTGCAAGAACCCGCTGAGATAGGGAAAACAATCCAGCGGATTGTGACAAACTAATGCCAACTATCTTTTTCAGTCTAGATTGCCATTTCAGTTTGACCTGCCGCTCCATTCCTCCCCAAAGCATCTCAAGCAGGTGCAAGGATGACCCAACAACAAAACCATCGTCTACGTGCATCCAGACGAGGACGAATTCACCTTCTTTCTTCAGGAGATATAAGGAAGGTTCTAACTCCTGCGCCGTGAAACCAAGCCCCGACATCATGCCTTGAAATAACTTCCACCAGCACCTGGCTGCTTGTTTGGTGCCATACACAGCCTTCTTCAAACGCATTACCATCCCTTTCCATTCAGGTCTAACTTCCGTCGGCAGCTGAGCATACAGCTCCTTGCTAATGGGACTATATAGGTAGGCAGAACTAACATCAAACGTCGCCATAGGTAAGTCCCGGTTAATCGCTAAGGATATGAGCATTCTCAGGACGTTGAGACTTGCAGTCAGTGCATAGGTCTTGTGCACGTCCTCGCCCATACGCTGGTTAAATCCTTTTACCACCAGTCTAGACTGCCGTTCAATAAGGTTCCCCACCTCGTCCAGTTTATTTGCTAGGACCCATTGCATCCCAAGTACCTTCATTCCCGGATGTGGTTTGACTGGCTCCCAAAAATCGAGTTCGTCAAACTTATCTACTTCATAAGTAGCCAAGGCCAACCATTCTTTTGCAAACTCTCCTCTTAATGCCTCCGGTAGCGTTTGAGGTACATGGTGATCAAGTTTTACAGGCATAGACCAAATCAACCCGCGTTCCGCCTCCACAATCTTATCAGTTTCCTCTTGGCCAAGGTGTAGAGTTAGTTGATTCAGAATGAAGTCAATGCTTGCCTTGTCAGGCTCAGCCTTGACTGGCAAAATCTGGAAGTCCGGGAAGATGGCAGCAGTTGAGTGGATCACCCGCCTTTCACCCGGTGACCAGAAGATCCACCCAGCTCCCACAACTGGGTACGCAAGGAGTTGGCAGTACTGTCCTCTCTCCTCCATCTTTGAAACTCGCTTCTCCTTAGTTATATGGACAATAGACCGCGCTCCAAAGGGGTAGAGGGCATTTGGGTTGCAATCAATGCCGAATAGCAGCTTCAGTGGTGAGTCATCACCCGTTCTGGTGTTAGGCAGCCGGTTGTGGATGTATGTTGCCGTTTGGTAGGCGTAACTCCAATATTGACCTGCCATTTTGCTTTTGTTCAACATCGTGCGCGCAACGTCCCCTATGGTCCGATTCACTCTCTTGGCTTCTCCATTCTGTTCTGGTTGGAATGGCAGGACTGTTGCAAGTCTAATCCCAAGGGGTTCCAGTTTTGTCCTAAGGGTACCAGTAAACCCAGCCGCGTTGTCCAACCTGATGTGAGCTGGTATGTTGCCAGTGCTGTTTTGGAGGTGTTTGATCCAGGATAAGATCTTTGCAGGCACTTCACTCCTAGATTTGAGTGCCGCGCCAAACTTATAGGTAGTCGCATGATCCCATAAAGTGAGCCAGAATCGGGCACCATTCAGGTATTTTTCAAATGGCCCCACAACATCAGTGACACATAGCTGCAGGGGCTCACGGCGTGGCAAGTGAGAGTCGGCACCAACCGACTTCTGATCAATTGATTTCAACAGAGCACAACGTTCACAAAAGTAGTTCTTCCAAGTTTGTTTAGGTTGTTAATCAAAATGAGATTGCAGAAACGACCGAACAACACGCTCTGACGCATGACCAAGCCTAGGATGCCACATATATGGGTCTAAAGAAGGTTGTTGAGTAACAGCTGAACAAGATTCCTCTACTCTAGCAGGGATGGTCCAGCAGTAGTTGTGAAAAACAGTGTTATATTGCCTCCCGCTTGGGTCTGTTATCATCAAATTGGTCCCCGTATGCACAAGCTTCCACCCCTCTTGCACTAGCCTTCCGGTTGACAATATTGTCCCTTTCACGCCGTTGCAATGGTAGAAATTATTCACCTGTAGTGTCCCCATCTTGGTTGGCATTGTCAGCCTGCCCACATAGCGTACAATTGCACGGTTTGATGGGACAGCCATCGTTAGACTAATTGGCACCTTTAGACGTTCAGTGATCTCAAAGAACTTGGATCCCCCACTTACATGCGCAGTAGAACCCAAATCAAGAAGTATCTGACCTTCCAATATTGCCTCCACGTCAAGTTGTCAAACATGTCCACCAATCTTATTGGCACCCAATTGTCTAGACGGAGGAACATAGCAGGATCCCCTGTCTGCGTGATTAGCTGGCGGGGGAGGAATGACACCCATTCTGACGTGATCCCAGAAATCATCACAGTCTGCGTACCAGTGGCCCTGGTTACCGCAGTAATGGCAAGAATAGCCAAGTTTCTTCAGGAGGGTGTTGTTTGGCTGCTTTCCCGTGAAGAGGCTGGCTTTGTCAATGGAAAGTTTGCTTGAGGGCCCCGCCCGCTGTTCACTGGCGGCTTGCAGTCGTTGGCTAGGTGGTACATATCTTGCCGGGCCGTAATGTTTAACAGCTTGCACAGACATCTCCACATCAGAGGGTATCGTTCCAGCCGTCATCGACGATTGTGACTTTAATTTGTTTAGGCAAGTTTGGATGCTGGTTGATACTTTGGTGAAACTAGGTGGCGTGAGCGTATCATTAAGGCTTTGTCCTAGCGCGTATTTGAAGTTTTGGGCATCAACTCCGCCTGGAGGATTTGCACATGCTTGCATGATCAAGCCGTAAAACTTGTTGAGAGAGAGGTCAACGCGAGTAAGATCGGCTATGATTTTGTGGAAGCCTGCAATCCAAACATCATTGGCACCCCCCTTGTTGGTAATGGTTGACATGAAGCGGTCAACAATAGCCAGCTTGTGTCAACAATCTGTTTTACTGCATTTCTTCTTCAGCAGTTCAATGAGCGCCTGAGCATCCTCCGTTCCAGATCCTTCCACAATGCTGAGAAGGGTATCATCAATTGTATTTTGGATGATAATTGTAATAGACTCTTGGTGGTTGCGGGAAAGGTGGTTGAATGCACCAGGGTTGCTCATGAAACTCGAATCTTGGTGCAGGGCTCTAAGTAACGTCCGATCAAGGGCTGCCTCCCACTGGGAGTAATTGGATCCATCAAAGACCAGCAAGGTTTGCTTTGGATTCATGGTGTTGTGGACAGCTACCGGGTCTTCCAAAAACTTCTTGGTGATGGGATCCAGATTATTCATGGGGGCCGGTCCATGGAGGTGTGGTGGATTGGCTTGCTCTGACTGCTCAACCCTTGCTTGTAGATTATTAATCACCTCCATGAGGGATTCAATTGAAGCCCCGCTCATGTTAGCCTGGGTTGGTACAAAACGCTCGTCTCGAGCAGAGTAAAGAGAAGAATCCTCCGACTGCAGCTGTTGCCTGATCACGTCAGAGTTGTCACTATCCTCAAGTATGTTACGAAAGCTTGCCATCCACCTACCGGTGGACTATCTCTAGCCTACTGGCAATTGACTCAGGTTGGCCCTACAACATGGGCTGGTGATAAGCCGGCTTTTAACCTATTGAGTTTGGGTTTACTGCCCAAATACCCAAAACCACAAGATTAGCTTAACCCGCCGTTGTGTTGGACACAAACTCTGATCTTAGATTACTAACCTGCCCAAATACCCGAAACCACAAGATTAGCTTAACCCGCCGTTGTGTTGGATACAAACTCTGATGGGGAAGAGTCTGTCTGGATCGGCGGGTTGGCTAGACTATATACATGAGGATTTTCTTATAATAGCATAATCTAGGTATTATGCTTATAATCCATGGTATGTGTCTAATTGTGGTTATTTATTTATATAATTTGTAAAACGTGTGACTCCGGTTCATTACACTAAGCATAGGAATCCCTCTGAACAAACGTAAGATTAAGAACGACAATCAAGGTGCGAATTTCATCAGCAAAGAAGCCCAATTGAATCGCAATTCTAGGTACATTGAAATACGTTTCCAGTACATAAGAGATTTGGTTCAAAAGTCCCTCCTGTCTATTGAGCACACGCCATCGGAGGACATGATGGCCGACATGCTCACGAAACCACTCGGATACGTCAAGGTAGTACAAGCCAGATTACAACTTCACCTGACCTCGTCGGAATCTAGGAGGAGTGTTAGATAGAGATTCCTAGAGGTTATGCAGGTTCAACAACTAACTGAGTACGCCCCTACTGCGGCGCAGTGTGCTGTCACTTTCAACCAGTGACAACCCTCTTAGACCACTGTCACTAGGGCTTAATTAGTCCTTTGTGACTCTCTGTCAAACTTCCCTGAGCGATTAGTCCTCATACTGCTCCTGTTTCTCATCTCGTTCTCTCCGCTTTCTTTCTTGTCTCCTCTTTGTGTCCTCTCATTATCATTACTTGTGCTCTACCTCAACCCGGTCCTCGACTCAATCCATTTACCATCAGTAAAACCTCAAGACATAGCCATCAACACTCTACGTCAGCTGCTGCCTCCAGGAGGAGCTAGAACTATCCTCAGTGGGGGTACGATCGGGCTCTCTCGTTTTCTCTTCACTCTTTCATTGTTCTACCTGCTTATCTGCAAATATTTCTCGCTTCTGCAAATTCCCGTCCGTTATCACTCATGACCCTATCATCGATAATTAGTCTATAGATAGTTCGTAAACACTCCTGTCTGCAACTGTCGTCTGAGTCTGCTAGCTAATTGTCCTTCGCAGGTAAAGGTCCTTTCTTTCACATATATCTCGTCATATGTTCTCTTTCCTTTAACTGATTACTCATAATCAAAACTTTTTTCAAATCTTGTCTAGCATATACTCCTACAAGAGTTCTATTCATTACAAGTTTTGAAATAAAGAGTAATCATAGTTTTTCTCAACGGTGACCAGCTCCTCCTGGACCCGGGCGTTCATTTTTGATAGGGCCTCGTTGGCTTGTTGTACAAATAGGGCCTTGGGGATCTTATCAATTTGATTGTTCAGTGGGTTGGAGTGAATCACTGCTCTTGCATACCTTCCTTCGTCGGCGGGAGCAGCGTGGGTTTGCGCGCGTTTGTGGGCAAGTTTACACTGGCTCTTTCAGCGTAAGTTGGTTGGCGGGGAACCCTGGCTGGCAGAGGATGGCCACTGGGTGCTTTGGTTGCATCATGCAATCGTAGGAGGTTACCAATCTGGTCGGCCATCATCTGCATCTGATTGGCCATCGCCTGTGCCTGGTCATCACGCAGTCCATCTGCCTCCAAACGATCCTGTTCAGAGTGGGTGAAGATCTGAATCAGCTCGATTAAAGTATGGCTGAGCGTAATTTCACTGTTCGCGTTGTAGTTTCCTCTATCCGCAATTAAACGTGTCATGAAGGTGGCCAAACCGCTGAGTTGACTGCCGTTCGGGGGAGGCATGGGGCCGAGATTCTGGGCCATCACTCCGTCGTTCGAGATTCCCTCCATTTGCGGAGGGTCGGGGGGGGAGGCGTAGGGAGGCCACGGCCTAGGGAGGGAAAGAGGATCAGTCTCCAGATAAGTTGACGAAAAAAGGAGAAGAATGGTTGTTCGGGGGTTCGGGGTTTTCGGGGGTTCGGGGAGTGAGGTGATGGTACGGACGATGATCCTCACCCCCTTCTCTTGAGTTTTGGAAGTAAATAAGTGAGAGTGTAAAGAGTTATCCGACGTAGAGATAAAATTTCCGCCTTGTTTCCGACAGGAAGCTTATTGTGAGGAGAATTAGCTAGAATAATACTGTGTTCCAAATTCTCGCCATTTCGATACAATTTTCGTACATCATCACGTAACCATACAGGGCTTCAAATACAACCGAATTCTTCAGGCCATGGCTTTTGACAGCAGCCTCCATCAGCTTCCTTGAAAGCTATATTAAAGCCATCCACCACCAACCTTACCTTCGATCAACTACAATCCATCCTGAACCTAAGATGTTCAAAATCAAGTCGACCAGTTGGGCCCAACTCTTGATGGTCATCTTATTCAGAGTTCAGCGAATTTTTTATGTCTTGGGTTCGGCTTGTCCTGATAAAACACCTCCTTATTGCACTCAGCTGACAAAGAACCCCGGCAAAATATTGGGTAAGTAAATGGCTGGCTCACACTAACTTTCCAACTTTTAGTAGCACGGTAGGGGGTGGGGGGGGTACTGAAAGTTTGATGAGTTGACCACTGCCTGAACTGGAAAAATAAATACATTGTCAAAAATCTTGAATGTACCGTGAACGATCATCTAGTTCAACTCCTTTCGCCTCCTCGTACGAGCTGCGCGCCAGACATATTGAAATGCTGCGATGACACCAACGCCGGAGTGAGTTTCTTTATGCTGTTCTTTCAGGTCAACCGGGTTTTCCAATCTGAGCTCTCGGTCTATCTTGGTCTCCTCAAACAGGACGGCTTTCCCCGGAATGGTCAACCAGGCACTATTTCAGCAGTGGTTGAAGCTTCCGAGTGCCGTTTTCCAGGACAGACCCCATTGAATATTTGAACCCATTCACACCCATCTTATATTCTAGACTTAATGCTGGTATTCTTCTCTGAATTTTCTCATGAATCACATTCGGAGATGTGAGATTGGTTGTAAAGAATTGCCCCCAATCACTTGGAACGCTGTGATTGTTTAAGCTACTTTTTTAACCATCATGGCCAGTGTTTTTGTTTATCTTCGATCCTATGATCTCAGTCGGATTGGTGTCGTGGCACAATTGAAATGGTTTCGAATCATGATCGCATCTGTCGATCTTGTTGGGTTCTTGCCAACCTATAACCCAATTCTGTCAACTCTGCCTCAAAGCCCTCGTTTCTGGTATGATTGTGTAAATTTTTCAATCAAACTCATACGCACATACGATACACACCTGAACAGTTTAAGAGAATCGACATTGGTCTAAGTAGCTTTTAAGATCTGACCGCTTCGTGGACAATATCACATCTGAACAGCTTACGAGGAGTGATAGTCATCTTAGTCGTTTTTTAAGATTCGATCACTTCGTGGATAGTAATGCCTGGTAGTATTTATAGGTTCCCAATCAGATGCGAAAAATTAATTGTTTGAGTGGAATGAAAAGAGATATAATAATCGTGCGAAAACCAGCGCCTTGACGTACCCCGTGGCCAGAACAATGCATGCTCATCAGGGAGAAAACAACAATAATGTAAAAGAAGGGCTGTAATGAATTTCAATGAAAACTAAGATAGACCAAAGGAAAAGAAAAAAATGCAGACTTTTGATGGTAGCTCCTACCTAAGAGCAGGATCGTTGTGATACAAAAGACACACATAGTGGTGGTCTTTTATAGACACGACCTAGGAAGTGAACCGCGGTTAGCAATGACAGAGGAGTAGAAATTTTTCCAAAAATAAAAAAGCGCGTAAAAACATTACAGAAAAGTGCATTGCATGATTTTCCAAATGTGGAGAACTGATAGGTTTGCCTACAAAAGAACAGGATGACTTTCAAGCACAGAAGCTGAGGATTGGGCGTGGAGTTGGGATGCAGTTACCCAAATGAAGAAAAAATACAATAGAGCTAGTGAGGATTTACAAGTAAACAATGGGAATGGGATCAGGTTGGGCATGCTTTTGCATGGACAGTGGGCGTAACAAAGTCAAGGGACTGGAGGAATGGTGTGCAATTGTAGGAATTTGTGCAAGAGGTTACCCAGGGCAATTTTTAGAAGGCGCCAGAGATGTAAGTCAGAGGTGTAAAATTTATGGGCAACTAAAAGGTTTTATTTCATCAGAATAGAGGAGAGAACATGAGAAAGATAAAATAGGTAAGGCAGGGTGAGAAAGTGTAGTAACCTAAAACCAGGAGTCAACATGAATAGTTAAGCAGTAAGCCGTTTGACAGAGACAACGTCTAAACAATGGTAATCCTGGACACAAGCCTAAACCTAAATGAATCTGAACTTGAATTGATAAAAGAGACATTAGACTGAGATTGAACTGTTGATGAGATTGAGAATGGCGCTTACCTGACCCACAACACCCTCAGTCCAGTGACACAACCGTTGAAATTGTGTGAGGAGCAGGAAAGAGGAGTGCGCAAGTCAGGTCTCTAATATTATCCAAGTGCCAATCTAATAGGGAGTATCAGCACTGGAGCGCACAGTGTGTGGACAGTGGGTGCGCACAGTGATCACTCAACTTGACTCACATGAAATGAGGATGAGGCAATGGAACACAAAGACATAAAACAGACTCTAAAGGAGAATGGTGAAACTGAGGAGGAAACTGAGAGATGATAAGAACAAAATGAGAATTCAACAGCCACCCCATCTCTCAGGTTCAGGTTCAGGAAATGTTGATTGCAGTTAGGCAGTTTTCTAGGATCTGCCTTGAAACTGGTTTTGTCAGGAAATTGGCATGATTTCCCTTTGATGGAACCTTTTGTAGACTGACAGTTCCTTTTTCAAGTTCTTCCCTAATGAAATTATGACAAATGTCAATATGTTTAGTTCGGAAGGATGAGTGATTGGCCTGCTGTAGGGCCAGCTTGATGCAAACCTTGTTATCCTCAAAGATTGGTGTTGGTTTGGGCGGTTTGAATTGAGTAAACTTGGAAAGAAGGGTGGTTAGCCAGAGAACCTCCTTTACCCCATCACCCACCAATTTTTATTTGGATTCCGTGGTAGAGAGGGAAATTGTTGGCTGCTTTCTTGACTTCCAAGAAATGAGATTCCCTTTCCAGTTGATTACTAGCCCCAAGATTGAGCGGCAAGTTTGAGGACAGGTGGCCCAGTCTGAATCCACAAATGCAATCAATTTGTCTGTTGTCTGCTTCTTTTCAAAGTTCAGACCTTTGGATTTGGTGAATTTAAGGTAGTTGACAATCTTTAGTGCGGCTTCATAGTGGGTGGAGTTGGGTTTGGTGAGAAACTGTGACAGATAATTTGTTTCAAAGGTGATATCTGGTCGTGTATTGCAGCTGACATATAATATTTTGCCAATTATTTTCCTATAGTCATGACCAGTTTTGAGAAATTGATTGTGTTCTTCTGTAGTGGACGCGAGTAGTTTTCCATTTGGTTTGAAGGGGGTTGAGTGTTCCTTGTGATTTGGAAGTTCATATCTTCTCACCAGCAAGTCTATGTAGGTTGACTGAGATAGCTTGAAACCACTCCCCATGGCTTCTAAGTTGAGGCCTAGGAGCATAGCCGCTTGACCCAAATACTTAATTTTGAAACAAAATTTGATTTGTTTCTTGAAATTCCATGGATCCTTGCTGAAGATGGCTATTTCATCCACATGGATGTATAGCCAAGTATCATTGGAGAAGAATAAACAGTTGTTGCCCTCACTGCAACGGAAACCAATGCTGAATAACCAGGAGCTTAGTGTGTGATACCAGGCCATTGGGGCCTGTTTCAGACCGTATAGTGCCTTTTTGAGCTTGAGAGATTTGCCGGGTGATTTTGCTACATTGGTCAGAGGAGAAATGAAAATATTTTCTTTGAGGGGAGCATTAAGAAAAGCCAACTTGACGTTGAGCTGATGAAATAGGAGATTTTTTTGAGTGGCATGGGAGATAAGCAGACAAAGAGATTTCTTGTCACCAGTGGGAGCAAAGACGCTTTCAAAATTTACACCTTCCCTTTGGTTGAAACCCTGCACGCAGAGCCGCGCTTTGAATTCTATAATTTCACTGTTGGCATTACTCTTTGTATGAAACACCCAAACACACTTGATTTCCTTGGAGTCTGGATTGGAGTCTTGCTCTTCCCACACATCATATGATTCCAGGTTGAGTATCTCCCTATCCATTTCAGCAATCCATTCAAGCCTAAACTTGTCATTCAATGCGTTGTCTAGAGTGATTGGATTGGTGTAGTTAACCGCCAGATAGAGGTGTGATCCTTCACGCCTAGGGTAAGTGACTATTTTGTTGGTGCTGACTTCACTGGCACAAGGACAGGGGATCCTTTTGGGAATAGGAATTGGGTTGACAGAATCAGATAGACTTGGTTTTTCTGGACTTAAGCTTGGAGCAACAGATAGATCTTTTGAGAAGTTGGCTGAGTCAGAAGAGTTCTCAGAGATAAGTGGAAAGAAAGTTTGAGGGGAGACTATGCTAAACTTGCATTCCTTGAATTGAGCATCATCAGTGATGTAGAACTTGCCGTTGGCTGGATTGAGAATTCTGTAGGAGGAGAACTGATTGCTGTATCCCAACATGATGCATTTGAAGCCGGACAAGCTGAATTTGAAGCCCCAATTGGATTTGGGGATGTGAACAAACATAGTGCAACCAAAGGGTTGCAGTATGTCATAGTTAAATTTTGTTTTGAACCAGATAGTATAGGGAATTTGTTTTTGATTGGATACCACAGGTAAAAGGTTGAGGAGATCAGTGGCGGTGTTGAAGGCTTCAGCCCAGTAACAAGTTGGAAGTTGAATTTGGTTCAACAGACATCTAGCCTTTTTGATAATGGATCTATTTGCACGTTCTACCAAGCCATTTTGTTGGGGAGTATAAGGAGGCAAAAAATGTTGAGTAACTCTGGCGTCTTGAAAGTAAGTTTTAAATTTGGAACTAGTGAGCTCACCACCATTTTCTGGGACTCAGGTGATTCATTTTTTTTTCAGACATCTTTTGGAAGAGGACACAAAACTCTTGAAGGCAAGGAGAGCCTCACTTTTATTCTTAAGAAAAGAGACAGTCTTGAAGCTTGAGTATTGATCTACAATTGTCAAGAAGTATCTGCAACCACTAGCAGATTCAACTGAGACCGGACCTGCAAGATCAATATGAACAATTTCTAGTAGCTGATTAGCTGTTTTGAAATGGCTATTGAATGTGGTGGTGGTCATCTTGCATGTCTGGCATACGTTGCAGTTATCACTGGTCAAAGCAGATTTTGGAAAGAGGATTTTCTGAGTGGCAATTCCTGGATGACCTAGACAATGATTCCATTTGAACTTGGTTTGGTTGGAAGAGAGGTGTATAAGAGGTCTGGCGGGAACCCTAGCAAATCGAGTACCATATATCTCCAGGAGGTGATTCACAGTCAAACCAATGAGATCAACTTTGTCAATCCAGATGGAGATTCCACTTTTTCCAAATCAAGAAAGGTTTGACTTGTGTACTAGAAGTTGGTCCAGTGATAACAAGCATCTTTTAAGATCTTGAATCAACAGGAAATCCTTCAGGATGACTTTGGAGCCTTCATGGTTGATCAGTTTGGCGGTACCAATAGCCGTGGCTTGATGAGAAGAGGATTTGGAGCCAGAACCAACAAGGAGGTTAATTAGTTTGGAGGTGATCAGATTGTTAGTTTTGTTCACAATGTGATTGCTGGCCCCTGAATCTAGGAAAGGGGGAAGGGAAAAGGTTGTTTTGGTACTGGGAGAGATGGCCTTGTGGTGGTACAGTTGTGCATAGTAAAACACATTAGCTATTTTGGCAGAGTTATCTGCAGCTGGAGCATTTGGTTTGACTGGTTTGGTGTGATGAGCTTGAGGGGAATTCTTTTCAGGTTGTAGATGAGGGTGCAGCTGCCAGCAAGGGGACTCTGGGTGTTCTGCCAGGGGATTATGATGCCCTTTTGAGAAAGGATGTTTTGGACCTTTTCAAGCTTTAGTCTTCAGTAGAGCAGTTGAGCTGGATTGGTCTGGAGAGTTTGTAGAGGGTGTGACAGGGCTAGGTAATGCTCGGGCAGATTCCAGATGGGTTACTTCATGCAGTTTATTGAGAACGTTAGTGGAATTTTGGAGTAGGTCATTGTTGAGGAGAATGCTGTCAACCAGGTGATAGGAATTGGCAGTGAGATTGGCAAGGATGGTGTAACTGAGAATGTCTTGGGGCACTTTGAGTTTAACCACCGCAAGTTCATTCATGAGCTTTCTGCATTCCCTTATATAGGTAGAAAGGTTTCCGTCAAAGTTGTATCAAATAGAGTTCAGCCAGATGCGGCCTCTATTTATGGTTGACTGGGATGCATATTGGTCAAGAACAGCTTGCCAGATGAGGGATGGTTTTAACTGATTCTCAGGGTTGATGAAAGCCTCAAATACTGTGTCTCCTAGACGTTGAATGAGAAGATTGGCAGATTCATAACTCTTCTTCCTTTGAGGAACTGTAGATGGTATGATGAGACTTTTGAATTTGGTGTTTTCAATGTATTTGAGCAGGCCTTTTCTTCGGAGATGACTTCTTATCCTCATTACCCAGGAGGCAAAATTTGTTTCATTTAGGAGAGGCAGGTTTGGATGTTTTGGACTGGGTTTGTTGAGGTCTGACATGGTGAACCCAAAAGTGTCAATCCCGGTTAAGTTGATGAGCCTTGGGACTGTAAATCTGTAAAGTTTATGGGAAACTACAAGGTTTTATTTCATCAGAATAGAGGAGAGAACATGAGAAAGATAAAATAGGTAAGGCAGGGTGAGAAAGTGTAGTAACCTAAAACCAGGAGTCGAAATGAATAGTTAAGCAGTAAGCCGTTTTATAGAGACAACATCTAAACAACGGTAATCCTGGACACAAGCCTAAACCCAAATTAATCTGAACTTGAATTGATAAAAGAGACATTAGACTGAGATTGAGAACGGCGCTTACCTGACCCACAACACCCTCAGTCCAGTGACACAACCGTTGAAATTGTGTGAGGAGAAGGAAAGAGGAGTGCGCAAGTCAGGTCTCTAATAGTATCCAAGCTCCAATCTAATATGGAGTATCAGCACTGGAGCGCGCAGTGTGTGGACAGTGGGTGCGCACAGTGATCACTCAACTTGACTCACATGAAATGAGGATGAGGCAATGGAACACAAAGACATAAAACAGACTCTAAAGGAGAATGGTGAAACTGAGGAGGAAACTGAGAGGTGATAAGAAAAAAATGAGAATTCAACAAGAGGTGGGTCTACCCTAGTGGGGGATGTCAAAACAGAGAATTCAATGCTTTGGCACATCTCATTTTCAAGGATTTATCAAGCCTCAAATGGAAGCATGAAAGCATTAGTCCTTAATACTGGGTGAGTTTGCAAAACAAAAAAAAACCATCTCTTTAAGACAGCTATCACAACTGTCAGCTGGCTACTATTCAGAGCCAACTGACTAAAGCCTAAAACAAATAAAATATAAATGAATTAATAAATAAATACGGAAATAATAAAATAAAATAAAAATAAGGAATAAAGCCTTAATTTGTAAGAAATCCAAAAATATTATTAAAAAAATGGATTTGTGGTGCCAATTTAGGTAGGGTCATCCACTGGCACCACCACCCATTTCCAACTCCTTCAGGTAGAACTATGCTCACTCATGTACCCTTGCTTGTAACATCCGCAAGTACTGGTTTCTGACCAAAAGTTTGGTCAGAAACCCATAATTATGTAAGCTTACCCACCACAAATTCGGAATTTAGGGCCCTGCACCCTAATGTAATATTTACCCATTGTGATATGTACCCATTAGCAGATACAGGGCTCCTGTAATTTTCCCAAAAAGGGATGTTACAGCCCTATTACAGTACTAAGAGGATACTGTAGCACCCCAGGACAACCACTATAGCTACAGCAGATGTCCTGCTTCGGGCTAGAACACTCCCAAAGCCCCCAAACCTCAGATAAACCCTGTATCACCCTAAATGTAATATGTGCACATTAGAAGATACAGGGCTCCTGTAATTTTCCAAAAAGGGATGTTACAGCCCTATTGCAGTACTAAGAGGATACTGTAGCACCCCAGGACAACCACTATAGCTACAGCAGATGTCCTGCTTCGGGCTAGAACACTCCCAAAGCCCCGAAACCTCAGATAAACCCTGTATCACCCTAAATGTAATATGTACACATTAGAAGATACAGGGCTCCTGTAATTTTCCCAAAAAGGAATGTTACAGCCCTATTTCAGTACTAAGAAGATACTGTAGCACCCCAAGACAGTCACAATAGCTACAGTAGATGCCCTGCTTTGGGCCAGAACACTCCAAAAAGTCCCCAAACCTCAGATACACCCTGTATCACCCAATTAAGGAAGAAAGGCCCCTGTATGTATTTGTGGCTGTTACAGTACAAATTAGCCCATACACAACCAATAATGACCAATAAGGCCTCAAAATCGAAGTTGAGGACAGGTTTCAGAGGTCTAGGACATACTTCCAAGTCCCTAGCCTCAGTAAACAAGGGCCTGTACTTAAATTATTAGCCTCAAATCAGGATACATGGCTGGTACAATGATATAACTTGAGGCTTGGAAACATGTATCAAGCCCCAAGCATGATGACATAGGGCTTCCTGTACCTCTGTAGTGACTAGAGCAGGTCCACACGAACACACTGATGGCTCCCTGGCCTCAGCACTAGCCTGGGTCACCCTCCTTTGGCCGGTAAAAGGACTGTACCAAGAGGGGACCCAAACAATATAAATAGAGGCCCTTCCCCCAGCCATTTCTAACACATTCATCCAGTTATATAGTCATTATTGCTTCAGATATTTTCTTCCTCAAGCCATCAAACCCTTATAAGAAATAAGTGTGTGATCCTGGACCACTTTCTGATAAAATCTTAGACCATAATTCCTGAATCCCTGTTTTTGGCCGAAATTGAACAAACAACCATTCAGCCTGCCCCAGTACCAACTTCCAGCACCCTGAATCCTTTAATATTTGCCCATTCCTCAAGAATAAGTCCGGATCTAGACCTAGTAAGTGATCCTGCTGAATTATACCCCTTTTTGTAGGTTTTGCATAACCTATGCCCCAAGGAAATTACACACACCCTTCTTGAAAGGAATCCTTGTCAACCCACAGGCACCACAATTGCTCCTATATTGTCCTTAAAAGACATATACCTGTGTTCCGGAGGGCTCAACAACCCCATGAAGGTCTTGGCCCCACCATTTAAATTTATTTTATAAATATATAAATAAATTTAACCCTTTTAGCCAAATCACATACCTGGCATTTTATCTTATTTTTGATCCAAACTTTCTATCACCTCTAGTAGCTAGAAGGAGTGAGGTCCTTGGCATCTAGTAGGCTGACAACAACCATGACTGGATTGATATCCAAAATCTGGATTCTTATTGGTAAGAGGAACACCAAAGGACATGTTTCCAAGTGGGAGGAAAGAGGCACCAGTGAAGGGACTCATGTTGCTAAGACCAATTCCACTACAAGTGCTAGAGCTTCACAGACTGCCTATACTATCCATCCTGGGTTCTTGAATGAATATAGTGTCCCCATACCTTTGCACAAAGGTCTGGAGGAAATTTTTGCCTCAATTTGAAAAATTTTGGGGAATTAAGTAATTTCAGGCATCTTTCAAAAAGACAATTAAATACCCAATCCCATATTCTCAACATGGATAACTCCATCAACCCTGGATTTTAATTATATCTTGAAGGGGCTGCAACTCAATTGCCACAATTTAAGATACCTTTAATCTTTGTCTGCCCTTTTCCAAAATAAAAACTGCAATTTTTTTGTCTGAACTATATCTACCTGTATAAAAGTTCAGAGACATTTCAAGAAAAGTGATAGGTGCATAATGAACCAACCAAATTCCACTCATAAAATCTTCTAGACCATTCATCAGTTGGAAAGAAATTACCAAGGTTTTTTGAAGGTTGGCAGCCATAAATTTTGAATATTTGAATGGTGAAAAATTTTATTTGACAAATTTAGCAATACTGTAGTCTAAAAAACACCCAGTTCAAGATATTTCAAAATTTATTCAGTACAAAGCAGATGCTTCAGAGTCAATTAAAAAACCCAAAACCAGATTACGCTCAATCATTAAAATATACCCAACCAAGAAAGCTGCAGGTAAATCAGGAGGGCAGGCACATAATCAAAGATTTCAAATTCTCCTAACCAATTGGTTTTCTACAATTGTATCACCAAAAAGGAATATTAGCAAGGGAAAAAAAACGGAAAGACATCACAGATTGGTTTTATCTTACTGAATCACTGATTAATTTTATCCACTTCTGTTGTGGGGTTTGTGAGGCTGATGATTCAGCTTTGCATGATAAGCCAAAAAGATTAACCAATAAAAAAAGTATTTTTTTAATTTGAAAGCAGGGTGCTTTTTTAAGAAGTCCAGCTGCAATAATGCTTTTAGTGTGTAGTTAAATCATGCCCTTCTTGGATCAATTTTTCACAAAATTAATATTGACAGTCCTGACCATCATGGAATATCTGAACAAAGATTGATGGCTCTATTTAATATCAACCAAAAACATGGGTAAAAAGCACCTGAAAGATTGAAAAAGTCAAGGAATGTTGTTGTAGTATGGACAAAGTAGCTAGTTAAACTCTGAATATGTATATTTTTTGTTTGAAATAATAAGATTATGGAAAACTCTTTCAAAGCTTAAAGCCTCAATTATATATTCTTGCAATACTTGTGTTTTTATCAAATTTTTGATGCACATACAGGCCCATCCTTGTGATCATGGTAGGTCAAAGAAAAATTTTGAAAACAGAATATGAATGGTTTTTTATCAAAATGAATCAGGAACCAGCTGGAATGGCGCTGTGTTCCAACTTTCAAGTTCAAGATTTTCAGAAGTCATGTTCTCCCAAGATTGATTTATTTATTTAATTTTGACTGTTTTTGGGAAAATACTGGAAATTTTATAATGAATTTCCAAGAATGAAAAAATTCAAAAAAAAAACTATAATCTATACCAAACTAACTTTTTTATCATGCATCAAAAAAACATTGGAAACTTCAAATAAACCTTAATTTATAATTGAACCTCCTTTCAAGCATGAATAAATATTTTATTTCACATTGGTCATAGAATATTTCAACAGAATTTGTGGTTTGGGTATTGGGGATTTATTTGGATTTATTTCTTGAATTAGGACATAGTTACAACCCAGTTGTGACCAAGTTGAAAAATGTTTACAGGGTGGCATGTGCCTCCATTTTTCCCCTGGTGAGTGGCACAATCTGTTTTGTTTTTTTGTTTCAAAAATAAAAAATGAAATAAAAAAGGAAAAAATTGTCTTCTTTTTACTATAATGATAACTAAACAAAAGGAAAAATACAATTACATTTAATTATATATATATATAATGTAGAAAACAAAGATTTTCCATAGAACATAGAAGCAGTATGATCAACTGTTTCTCAGCCATTTATCTTTTATTTCTCTCTTCATTTTATTTATAATCTCAATGCTCTCTGGGTCATGAGTGGTGACATCAGAGTTGAACACAAGTTTGACGTAATTTATTTGTACTTGACCTGCCTTATCCTCTCTTTCAATTTCAAGCTTTTAGTTTTCAAGCTTCAATTTTTCTTTTCCAACAGTTACCTGTGCCTGTCCACAATCAAGATTCTTGAAATTTAATTTTTTTGGTCTCTTGATAGGTCAATGCTTTTTTGAAGCAATTGATTTTTTTTCATTGGCCATGTTGACTTTTTCCTTTGCAAGGTTATTTAGTTTGTTAATGTGCTTCTAATTTTTGTCTTTAATGAACAATATCTTGCTTTCCTTTGATCCAGAAGGCCTGGGGGTTGGGCTGTCCACTGATGAAGGGTGAGAAAAAATTTCAGTCAAGTTGTTCCCCCTTTGGAAAGGCATTAAAATCCACAGATGTTTGGGGGATCCTTCTTTTTGCTTCACCATTTTGGTGCCCATCAAATCTTCTCCCAAGCAGCCATGGATTTGAAGGGGGGTTTGGGTTAGTCTTGGTAGAGGTTCAGGGCCTCTCTCATCTAGTCATTGGTTGAGCTCCCACTTGGAGGATTCCATTCAACCAAGTGGTAGAGAGCTCTGAATTTGAGGTTCACTGTGTTGAGACCTGCTCATCTGAAAAAAAATTCTATGTTAGTACTGAAAAAAAAAACCATACCAAGTGAAAATTTGATCATAGTCACAATAGTGAAAGTTTGAATGAAAGTTCAGGTTTTCTTTGAATTTATTGAATAAAACTTCTCCAGACTGAGCTTCTGATATTTTGGGTTTCTCACTGATGTGGAGCCAGGATATTGCCAATTTTCCTTCTTCCTGTGGCAGTCAATTTGAGTATTTTAACATTATTATTATTATTTTATTGAGACATTTCCAGAGGTGAAGTTGAATCCATGGGATGAGGGAGCAGATTGGGTAAAGGGAGAAGGTTACCAGGCAAATAGGATGAAAGAAGGGGAGGGGTGTCAGCCTCATGGATGCCAAGACCCTTGCTATCCTTTAGCTACCAGAGGTGATAGAGTAAATAATAAATATATTATTTAATAAATGCAGCGAAAGTCCGTAAAATATGTGGATTAAGCTTATTGCAAGGTTAAGTGGTTTGGTTATTGTTTATTGTTTTAAATCAATATGAATAAATTGATTATTAAGTATTTATAGAGGGGCCACAATTATATTGGGGATCTTTAACACCTCTCTTCAGGGATTTCAGTATGAAAACACGTAGTCCTGATTACTTTGGGTTCTTTAGTTTAAAGATTATTATACCCAAAGATAATATGTATATAAAATACACAATGGAGTGGTAGGGCCTTGTAGCCAAGCTACCACAACAGAGAAAGGATAATAAGACTCACTTGTATTTTATTAAATCCTTTGGTTATCTGTTTGAGACGTGTACTGATGGGTTAAACCTGTATACTGGGGTTATAAGGTTGTTCAGCAGTTTTAATTGATAAAAAGAGGTTTGAGGACGGATATTACTGATCAGACATTGCCATAAATCACTTACTTATCTCTTATAAGTACTTGATTACCTTGGCACGGCGTCTGGATATGAATATTACTGGGTCTCTGCCCATCAATATTCTCAAAAGAGCTCTTTATTTATATCTTTTGGAGTCCCAATATGGTCCTTCTGAGGGTTGTAGGTGCTCAAAGGGACGGAGACTAAGGCTAGCAGGGTAACAAGAGGTAGCTTGTCATGTGTTCTTGGTGCTATAGCACGGGTAGCATCTAATTCCTTAGGGTATGGGAATTATTCTACCTTATAATAGACATTAGGACGTGTGAATAACACTAATCTGTCCTATTTATGTTTTATTTAATTAATTATCCTTAGTAGATGTTCCCAGTAATTCAATAATTATATTAATAGACATTTCTACAGACATTTTGATGTCAGATAAGTTCTCATTATGTATTATATAACTGGAGTAAAATTCATAATATTGATTTTACTCTTTATTTTCAAGTTCCAGTTGATTTGCTAAGATAATTACTTAAAAATATAAGTCATGAGAATTCATGTCATATTTTTACATTATTATTTTCCTTGGTATGTCGCAAAGATATTGATGTTTAGAAATTCTCATAAAAGTATATTAAAGTATTTTAATATATTTTCAGAAGTTGTCATTGTCTTCTTTTCGACGTTCTTGGTACTTTGCATTATATTAAGTAAAAAATACATGTAAGGATTATTTATGTATTTTTATATAATATTATGTATTTTTAGACGGTCTACTATCCACAGGAACATTTATTACATATTTAGAAAGTTCCCGTGTATGTTGTAGCCTGTTTACGCGGTACCTGAGCCTCTCAGGCCGCCTGTCACTCTGTCAGCCCGTAGTCCTGTGGCTGCGTACTTGTCAGAGGCCTGGGGCTGCGTACACAACCTTGACGGGGTGACAAGGCTGTATCTCAGCCGCGAGTGGGTGCATTGGCTGCGTGCCGGAATTGTGACAAAACACATTTCCGCCTGTAACTCCTAAAATATACACAACACCTCAATTCTGACTGAATTTTAGGTGTGAAACCTATACGTGACAATGTGTGTGAAATATTTAATTGGCCAAAAAGCTCAATAATGGAGCCGTAGTATTTTGGTTTTTCTTTCCTTAATTATTTAAAAATATAAGGAGTTGGATTTCAAGGATGGGGTCAGTGAGTGACCCAACCTAATTTTGGGTGGAGAATCCATTTCTGTAATAATTTTTATGGTTTTCCTACTCCTTCTTAGGTTAATTGTATTATTATCATTTTTATGTTATTTTTGTTACTTTTGCAGCTTGCTCTGCAATAGTAGCAAGCTGACAAGGGGTGGGGATTTCAGAGAAATCTTTTAGGATATATTGAGGGATGGATTGGGAAGCAATGAAAGGAAGGAGGAGGGCTTTTGAATTTGATTGATATTAGAAGTGGATATTTCAGGTCTCTGATACCAGGAACCTTGTAGCCCTTTAGATACAGAGAGTGATGAAGTATTGGAAAAATAATATTCCCAAAAATAACCATGTAAAAATCTCCAATAATAAATATGTTTAAGAGCTAGTGCAATTTTTGACTGTTTTGGTTAAAAAGCATTTTAGATATTTTATAAAATAGGGGCCACAGTATCATTATACTGGGGATATTTACAGATAAACAGGATCCCTTCAACGGGCCACCTTGGGAAGGGTAAAAACCTTGGAATAATGGTGGGAGCCTTTTAAGGAATTATCCAGATAGTTTTGCCAGGCAAACAGCACTCAGGCCAAGGCAGGGAGGAATTAACTCAATTTTCAAGAAATAATTCACAGAGAGCCTGCACAGATTCAGATAATGGGTTTCAGAGCAGAGGTGGGGTCTTATGCTTGGCTAAACTTCACTGGATCAATAATGGTGTTAGAAATAACTTTAATATATATCAGACTGGGTCATAAATCACTTTCTTATATCATATAAGCACCTGATAACGGATGGCAAGATTTCTGGACAATAATTCATAAATTTCTTGGTAACTGGGGAAAAATAAGCCAAAAAAGGTCTGTAAAAATACCCTTTTTGGGTGGAAAAGAGCCTCCTCAGGTAATTTAGAGAGTTTAAGGCTCAAGGGCTAAAGCTAGTAATTCAGCCAGAAAATTTTTTGCAAGTCCTTAAGGTTCTGTAAATCAGCTGACCTCAGATCTGCTGGATTTCTTCTTTTTTGAGCCGCAGGATTGGTTCATGTGTAAATCTGTCATCTTAATCATTCTGCACATATCTTTAATTTTTCCTATTAATACTAAAATAAATTATCAAAAGTGGCTACTTATTGATTTTCCATCATCTTCTGATCACGTTTATGATTTTTCACAATTTCTATGACTAATCCTTGATATTTTTTGTGATCTTTAAAGATCTGGATTAGTCTTGGTTTTGATTTTCTTCAATTATTTGTCTCTTATTTAAAAATAATTTAAAATTTATTATATAATAATTTTATTAAATATTTTGAATTTTTGGACTATTTACCATGCATGTGTCATGACATTACATATGCATGGTTTATCCTTCCTAGTTGTATCTTTTAGTTGCGGTACCACTTGTCAGCTTTTTCACAACGTATCTTGATGCGTGGATCAGTCAATTCAGCTGCACATGGGGCAGGATCTGCTGCGCGTGTTTGTTTAATTATTGAAAATATGAAGGAGTGATATTTCAAGGGTGGGGTCAGTGATTTATCCTACCTAATTTTGGGTGGGGAATCTATTTTGAACACAATCTATATGGATTTCCTACTACTTCTTGGTTTATTAATTTTTTTTATTTTTTTTTTATTTTTATCTACTGTGACAGGTTGCTCTGTGTTAAGTAGCAAGCTGATATTCCCCCATTCCAAGATATGTCTATATCTGCAAAATAATCTTATGGGTCTAATTTTGTTTGTTGAACCTTTAATTCCTCAGGTTTATAGGTCCATCGGGAATTTTGTTCTCAGGCAACACCTATCTTTATCAGCTGCCTCTCCTTTATACCTGAATAGGTAAATTCAAACATCCTTTTTGTTGGATCTTATCTTTTTTATCTTTGAGGATCTTGCTGACTTTTCCTTTTTTCTTTATCAGGATAAGCTTTAACTGGTATTTCTGGTGAAGGGGTATTTTCTCCTTCTCTAGGGTGGAAGTGTTTGATCAGACTTACTGGGAAGACTGGGTGTTTCCTAGATAGATCATCACTCAGTATTAATTCAACAGCATTCTTCTCATGAAGCTTTTTGATAGTAAAGGGACCAACAAAAGCTGTTATAAGTTTCCTATTACCTGCTAGGTTATTGAAATTGATAGTAGAAACTAGGACTTGGTTTCCAATCTCAAAATCAGTTTTTTTATGGGTTTTATCCCATCCCTGTTGGTTGTATTCAACAGCATCTTGAACACACTTAGGTGCATTCTTATTATCCATATCTATCATTTTTTTTGAAATCAATTGATGTTTGTTTTATATTATTTAATTGCTTGTTGAGGTTATCCTTGGGTAATCTAGGAATCCATCCTCTTGCCAATATGTAAGGAGATTCATTAGTAGTGGAATTCTTGCTGCTGTTATAAGCCATTGCAAAGGCAGGTAGGAAGCTGACCCAATCATGGCAGTATCCATCAGCATCCTTTTATTCCATACCAAAGCAACAAAATCTCCTGCGCATTTCTTCTAGATTTTGGATAATCCTTTCAGCTAATCTGCCTGTCTGAGGGTGATAAGCAGTAGAAAAAACTAAAGTAGTTCCTAGCATATCCCAGAGGTTTCTCCAAAATTCAGAGGTGAACTTGGAGTCCCTATCACTGATAATAATTTTGGGGACTCCTGAATCTGGAAATAGCCTATTCCAAAAGAGTGATACTACCTCCATAGCTGTGTCTTCCTTATGGTTAGGTAGGAACTTAGGTTTCTTAGAAACCCTATCTACTATGAATAGGAGAGAGTTATAGGAATAAGCTCCTCCCAGGGGAAATCCAGTCACAAATTCCATTTTGATGATTTCCCATCTTTTCTGGGGTTCAGAAATCTTTTTCAGGAGGCCAAACCTTTTCCCAGTATTTCTATTTGATTTCTGGCATGCTTCACAGCTAGGGACCTACTTGATTGTGTAGTCTCTCCAATTCATCCACCTGGCAGTTTTTGGAATTTGTCTAAAGTTCTGCCAACAGGCAAATGGCCAGAGGAGAAATTATCATGAAACTCAGCTAGGAAATGTTTTATATTTTCCTCATTAGTAATGATGATGAAACTAAAGTGTTGATTCCTGTAGTATACTAGAAAATTCCATATTTTAAACCTTCAAGCTTTGCAAGTTTTCAGAAGAGGTTCAGGTAGACTTTTAATTAGTTTGGATGGAGGTGAAGTACTTTCCATTATGGAGATTATTTTTTTCATATCTGGAGTATAAGCTTCCTTGATTGAGTTGAACAGAGATTCATCCAGTTCACATACGTTACGTGAATTCCTAAAATGGGAGCTTCAATGTTAAGCATGTTAATATTCAATATAGGCAATATATCATGGTCCTCTGGATCATAAGCCAGATTTTGGGGATCATTGGTTAAAGCATTCCTACTCAGGCTTTCAGAATTTTGATTTTTAATCCCAGCTTGGTGGACTTTGGTCATTTTTTCTTTATATTGTTGGATAGATATTTGCCACCTTAACATATGTCTAATTCAAGTTTTTGTATTCATAAGAGTCCTGATAGCATTACAGTCAGTAATGAACACAAAGTTGGTACCTTCCAAATAATAGTGGAGTTTCTCCAGTGCCAAAACTAGAGCAAGGGACTCAATTTGGTTGTCACTGTATCTCTTTTCAGTATCCTTGACTTGCCTGGAGATGAGGAGTATAGGTTTCTCTACTGGTTTTTCATCTTCTACTACTTCCTGGTGCAAAGCTGCTCCTAGACCTTCCATACTGGTATCTATGTATTTACAGCTTGAAGGGTTTGGTGTAATCTGGTTGAATCAACACTGGTGCAGTAGTCATAGCTATCTTGAGTTCCTCATATTTCTTAAATATTTCATGAGTCATCTTGAATAATGTGTTTTTGTTTCAGATTTCATAAAAACACTTGGTGAGTAGAGAAAACTTAGGTATGTACTTCCTATAGTAGCTGCAAAAACTGACAAAGGACAGGATTTCAGTTTTGTTTTGAGGCATGGTTCTGTTCATGAAGGTAGATATTTTACTTTGATCAGAAGTTAGAGTTAAACCAGAGACTATGTGTCCCAAAGCTTTGAGCACTCCATATCCAAAGTTAAACTTTTTCATAGATACTTCCAATCCTACTACAGATACTTTTTTAAGGACTAGTCTTACTTTGTCCATGTGAGTAGTCCAGTCATCAGATTATATGATAAAATCATCAAAATATACTTTCAGCTCTCTGATACCAGGAACCTTGCGGTTGCTAAGCTACAGAGAGTGATAAAATAATGGAATAATAATATTCTCCAAATTCAAAATGTAAAAATATAATATAATAAATATTCTAAGAGGTAGTTAAAGGTTTAAATGGTTTGGTAAAAGTGTTTTCAATATTTTATAGAAGAGAGGCCACAGTATTATACTACTGGGGACATCTACAGAAAAGCAACCCCTCTTCAAGGGGCCTCCTTGGGCAGTTTAATAACCTTTGAATAATGGTGGGAGACTTGCAAGGACTTATCCAGCTATTATGGCCAGGGAAACAGCACTCAGGCCAAGGCAGGAAGGAAACAACTCACCTTTGAGCAATAATTCACAGAAAGCCTGCACAGATTCAGATAAAGGGTTTCAGAGCAGGTGGGGTCAATTGCTTGACTAAAATTCAATGAATCAGGGTGATGGGTTTTGGGAGTAACACTAATACTTCTGATTAAATTCATAAATCACTTTCTTATCTCTTTATAAGCACTTGATCAACAATGAAACAGTTTCTGATAATAATAAATAAATTCCTGGTAAAACTGGCAAAAAATAGGCCAAAGAAGGTCTGTATAAATATCTGTTTTTGGGTGAACAAGAGCCTCATCAGGGCACGTAGAGAGGGTAAGAAGCAAGGTATAAGGCTATTAAGCCAGCCAGGGAAGGTTTTGAACTTCCTGAAGGTGCTTTCAATCAGCTTATCTTATATCTTCTGGATTTCTGCATGTTTTTAGCTGCAGGATCTGTTAATGTGCTAATTAATCATTTTGATCATTCTGCACATATTTTTAATTTTTACTATTGATAATGGACCAAATTGATCATAATTAAATTTTTGTTGATTTTCCATCACCCTCTGACCAGGCTGATAATTTTTAATAATTTTTACGACCAATTTTTGATGTGTTTTTTGATCTTCAAAGATCAGGATCAGTCCTTGTTGTGGTGATTCTTAATATTTGATTATTAATTTAGAATACTTTACAATTTATTATATACTAATTTTATTTAAGTTTGAAAGTTTTTAGACCCTTTACTATTCCTATGTCATAATATTACATACAAATGGTAGATCCTACTAGGTTGTAGCTATTAACAGCGGTACCTTTTGACAGATTTGTCAAGATGGATCCTGATGCATGGATCAGTAAATTCACATGCGCATGGGGTAGGATCTGCTGCCTTCAGGAATTCTGTAAGTGGGAATCTGATGCCTACAGGGTACAGCAGATGCGCAGGGACTGTGTAGGGATGCGGGGCTGTGTGCAGGAATTGTGACAAAACACATTTCTGCATGTAACGCCTAAAATATACACAACACTTCAGTTTTGACTGAATTTTTGGTGTGAAACCTATATGTGATGATATATGTGAAACATTCAAATGGCCAGAAGATGCTATATTAGTGCTGTGATGTTTTGGCCAATTTTATTTAATTAGTTAAAACATGAAGGAGCAATAATTCAGGGGTGGGTTCATTGAGTGACCCTACCTAATTCTGGGTGGGGAACCCATTTCTTACATAATATTTATGGATTTACCACTCCCTTTTTTTAATTAATTAATTGTTTTGTTTTTCATTTATTTATTTTTAAACTTTGACAGGTTTCTCTGTGTTAAGTAGCAAGCTGAGGTATACCATCATACATCCTTTTCTGATGAATAGGCCTAATACTGTATCAATCATCCATCAGAAGTGAGAAGGGGTGTTCTTAATGCCAAAATGTGTCCTTAAATACTCATATATACCTGGTTGGCATATAGTTCTTATGAACTTCCTGCTTTCAGGGATGATAGGTATTTGGTAAAAACCTTTCAGCATGTCCATAGTGCTGATAAAATTATCCTTTTGAAAGGTTATGGAGGGAATGGTCAATCCTTGGGATAGGATAGTAGTCAGCTTGAGTGTAGTTAGTAAGAATCCTAAATTCTCCAAGCATTCTTGACTTATCATTATGCATATCTATGATCACTGGTGTGGTATTATCTACTTGTTCACTGTGTCCTACTTAGCTTGAGGTACTGGTAGTAAGTTCTCCTTCCAATTTGGGTCTTGTTTCTCCAGGTGGGATAATCCAACACAGGAGAAGAAGGCTCCACTATCCAGTAGTGACTTTACTGGGGAATTCTGGATCAAAACAGTAGCATAGCAAGTTTTAACAGAAGTATAAATCTCACTGGCACAAGGCTTAAGGGTCAGAGTTTGGGCTTCAGAGACATGATGAATTTTCATGTTGGAATTCCATTGTTGAGGTAGGTTGGAATCTTCATTGACAGGATCAATATCAAGATAAGAGTTTGTGTCTCCTTCAATGACATTGATAGGTTTAGTGACAATAAATTCACATTCAGAAATTGATCCATCAGTATTGTCATATTGAGAGTCAGGGTTTTTGCCATACTCCTCTCCTTCAATGTGATTGATTCTTCTCCTTGGTTGGGGACACTCAGGTCTCACATGTCCTGTCTGGTTAAAATTCCAGCATACCTTTTCATTGTTTTCTGAAGTCTTTTTGACTTACAAGTTGGTAGGATTAGAGGTACAAGAATCCTTATTTTTAGTGTCATATTCTTCTCTGTTCCTAATATTCTGGTCCCTAGTTTTGTTAATTTTCTTTTTAAGACCATTCACATCAATGGTTTCTTCCAATACACCAATAATTGTGGAAATTTCAGAGTTCATAGGCATCCTGAATCTTACACTATGGTCAATTTGTCCTGGACATAGTTTGAGAAGTCACTCATTGACCTCTTCCTTATCAGCATTGGGTTAAAAACAATCCAACCTTATTTTCTGGTCAAGACACCATTTATGAGGCTTATCTTTAGAGGGGTCAAGTTGGGATGTCTCAAAGGTCTTCATCATATTCCTTTTCCGTATCCTGGTTCCAAAATGTTCTTCAATCAGTTCTTTACAGTAATTCCAGGATAAAGATCCTACTTCTTCCCTTTTGTTAATAAACCAATCAAGGGCTACTCCTTCAAATAGTCTGGGTAGTCTTACCACAGCAATAGTGTTGGGGAGTTCATAAGAAGCAAGGGTGTAATCAATAAAATTAATGAAGCTGATATGATTGTACTCTCCTTCTCCTGAAAACTTTGGCCATTCATTAATGGGAGGAAGAAACTTCAGAGCTTGTTCCACTTCAGGGATATGAATGGGTCTGTAAGATTTATTCCTGGTTATTCAAGACCTATGAAGAATACTGGGATTAGTAGTTAGTCTTTTTGGCCTTTATTCTTCCAAATTAATAATTGGAGGACTAGCTGAATTAATTTAAGATCCCTAAGATCATTTTTTATCATACCTAGTTCCAAGCATTGATAAAATTAAATGACAGAAGAATTTATTCTTTGATGGTAGAATAGGTGGTTTCTATATGTTTTATCAGACCTAGCTTATTTGTACTCATATAGTCTTTTAGTTTTTTTAATTCCAACTCATTAATTCTGGCTTGTCAAGATTGGGCTTGGAGTACTTTGTTAATGTTTAAATTCAATTTATCAAATTTCTCATAAATTTTATCCAAATTTCTGCTTAAAACTTTGAAATTATGAGACACATTCACAGAAAAGGTATTGAAAGTAGTCACATCTGGTTGTGATAAACTTTCTTCCATTTCTGGGCTAAGGATATTATGTTGTCCCAATCTTTGGGGCTCCTTAATTTCTGATGACTTGAGGACCTCTTATTTCTGGGGTCCTTTCCATTTAAGGAAGCTAATCGATTGCCTGGATTCCAGCTCCATACATAATTTTCTACTTCTTTCTTTGGGATCAGCTTTTGAAGAGAAATCTGAGACCTCTTTTCCAAAGATATTGCTTTTCTCATACCTGGTTGATCTTCCTGTGTCTGAGCCAACTCAAACTTATCCCAGAAATCTATGTGCTCTTTCACTAATGCCCTGATATTTTCCTCCTGGGCTTGGTCCAGACGGGGTGGAATAAGCGTAGAGGTAACCACTGGGGACAACTCTCCAACATTGAGTTGGTTGAGTTGGTGCCCGTGGTTTTTGCTGTTGTTGTCTTGTGTGACACTAGGGTCACGGTTTCAAGTTCCCTCATTGTGCTTGCAACTGGTGTCCTTGTACGTGTAGGTTCCTCCAGTGAGAGATCCATATTATAGGACTCTTCTGCTTGCATACCTATTTTGAAAAATTTCCAAAAAGATATATAAGTTTTTTCAAAAAAAAAATTGAAAAAATATAAAAACATGAAAAATATTTTTTTTTGTGTGTTTTTATTTTTATTCTAATTTTATGGTTCTTATATAAATTACTTATAGTCAAGTTCAAAGGTACCAATGCTTGGTTGGGGTCAATACTGTCCTTAGGGGGTATTCCAATGGGATCTGGGTGGGTTCAAATCAAATCACCAGAAAAATACAATGGTTCACAATCTGGGAAGTCCTCAAGAAGTTCTTGCTCAATGAGATCACTAAACAAAAATCTACTAGAAGGAAGAAATTAATAAAAAAATAAAAGTTTTATGTTTTATGTTTTTTTTTTTTTTTTTGTATTTTTACATGATTTTATAATAATTTTTACAAGAAAATAATTTGATACTCAATTTTGATATTTTTCCTCTTATTTCTCTTGTTTCTTATTTTGAATATAGAAAGTTGTTTTTGGTATATTTTACATGCCTTGTGTTGTCTTAATAAAGAATTGAAGTTGATGATTCTTTCTAAGTCAAGCTCCTTGTCTTTTATAACTTGTTCTTTATAATAAAGGGGCTTTTCCTGTTTTTGCTCAGAAGTCATAATAACAGGGACAAAATGTCAGGTTTTTTCTTCTTTTTTATGTTTAATAAGGTCCAAATAATAATTTATCAATTCTCCGTTGATCTTTAGATCCACTGGAAAAATCAAAAAATCAAAAAATATTTACAATAAGTATTTTTACTTATTTTTAAAGATAAATTGCCAGGTACAAGGAATAAATAATTAAAAATTAATCATTCAGTGATATTTCCCTGCCAGACCCTAATCTGTAAGCTCTCTCATACCAGGAAACTTGCAGCCCTTTAGCTACAGAGAGCAATGAAGTATTGGAATAATAATATTCCCAAAAATAAACACACAAAAAGCTCCAATAATAAATATTTTTAAGAGCTGGTGCAAGTTTTGATTTGTTTTTTTATAAAGGATTTTAAATATTTTATAAAAGAGGGGACACATTATTACAATACTGGGGATCTTTACAGATCAGCAACCTCTCTTCAAGGGGCCACCTTGGGCAGGGTAAAAACCTTGCAATCATGGTGGGAGCCTTTTAAGGACTTATCCAGCTAGTTTGACCAGGAAAACAGCACTCAGGAAAAGGCAGGAAGTAATTAAATCACTTTTTGAGCAATAATTTACAGAGAGCCTGTACAGATTCAGATAAAGGTTTATAGAGCAGAGGTGGGGTTGATTGCTTGACTAAACTTCACTGGATCAATAATGGTGTTAGAAATAACTTTAATATATATCAGACTGAGCCATAAATCACTTTCTTTTCTCATATAAGCACCTCATCATGGATGGCAAGATTTCTGGACAATAATTCATAAATTTTTGGGTAACTGGGGAACAATAAGCCAACAAAGGTCTGTATAAATACCTTTTTTGGGTGGAAAAGAGCCTCCTCAGGGCATGTAGAGAGGGTAAGTCTCAAGCTCTAAGGCTAGTAAGCCAGCCAGGGCAATATTTTAGCGTCCTCAAGCTTCTTTCAATCAGCTGACCTCAGATCTTCTGGATTTCTGCATTTTTTTAGCTGTAGGATCTGTTAATGTGTAGATTTGTCATTTTGATCATTCTGCACGTATCCTTAATTTGTAATATTAATATTACACCAAATTTATCAAAAGTGGCCATTTATTGATTTTCTTTCATGTTCTGATCATGTTTATCATTTTTAATAATTTCTATGACTAATCCTTGATATTCTTTGTGATCTTTAAAGATCTGGATTAGTCTTGGTTGTGATGGTCTTCAATTATTTGTTTCTTATTTAAAAATACTTTAAAATTTATTATATAATAGTTTTATTAAATATTCTATTTTTTGAGACTAATTAACATGCATGTTTCATTACATTACATATGCATGGTTGATCCTTCCTAGCTGTAGCTGTTAGTGGTGGTACCACTTGTCAGTTTTGTCATGACAGATTTTGATGTGTGGATCAGTCAATTCAGCTTCATGCGGGGCAGGATCTTCTGCATGGGGGAACTCTTCACTCTTTAACATGCTGTTGTACTGCATACAGGAATAAGTAGAAGCACTGGTACTGCACCTAGAGATGCATGGCTGCGCGCGGGAATTGTGACAAAACACATTTCCATGTGTAACTCTTAAAATATACACAACACCTTAATTCTGACTGAATTTTAGGTGTGAAACCTCTATGTGACAATGTGAAACCTCTATGTGAAAATGTGTGTGAAATGTCAAATTGGCCAAAAAGGTGCCATATTGGTGCTGTGATTTTTTGATTACTTTTTATTTAATTATTTAAAATGTGAAGGAGTGATATTTCAAGGGTGGGGTCAGTGAGTGAACCTACCTAATTATGGGTGGGGAATCCATTTCTAAGGTAATATCTATTGATTTCCTACTGCTTCTTGGTTTATTAATTATTTTTTTTTTTTATTTTATTTATTTTTATATACCTTGACAGGTTGCTCTGTGTTAAGTAGCAAGCTGACAGGATACAAATGATGTGATCTTGAATTGATAGGTGGGTGGTTGTTGGATGGATTGGGAAGTGATGAAAGGAGGGGGAAGGGCTTTAAGGTTGAGTGAGGTCAACCGAGGAGTGGATATGGTTGTTGGAAGAAATTTGAATGGGGGGGGGGGTATGGTTGAGTGGAGTTATTGAGGGGGAGGAGAAAAGTTTGAGTGGGGTCCGACAGGATTTTGCTTGTCGAGGTCGAGGATTTTGTCGAGTGGACAGCTATCGAGCGCTATATTCGAGCCCACGATGGTGGCCCGATCGGGTAAATCGTCGTCGATAAGTCCGCCTATCGAGCCGACTTATCGAGACGGTGGATAGATCATGCTCTCCATCGACGACCTCCCTGATGATGATCATCGGCAGCTCCGAATGTGATCACATGAGATCAATAATTAATCAGCATCTCCGTCAGCCAGTCAGCCGCCTCCTGGTCACCACCATCCATCACGCTCGTCGTCATCTTCAACCGATCGTTGGACTTTCACGAGCTCAATCACTACTCGATCGATGATGATGACCCAAATCCAACATCACCAAATTCCACCAGCACCACCAGTACCACCAGTACCAGCACCAGCACCACCAGCACCAGCACCACCAGTATCACCGACACCATCAGGACGACCGACCAAGCATCAGATGACCACCTCAACGAGCTCCTCCTCCTCATCATCATCATCACTACTTCAGTCGAGACCAGCCTCGAGTCGATCGCTGACCGCTTACTGCCACCATCAGCTCAACCCGATCGGCCGTTGGACTCAGCCATCGAGATCGAGATCGACTTCACCAAGGCCCCCATCGCGCTCACCATCGCCACATCTCTCACCGCCACCACCGGCAAGCTATCCCAACTTGAGTCAAGTACCGCGGTTGAGGAGGAAATCGGCCACTCAGACGAATGCCACGACTACCACCCAGCTCAGGACGACGACGACGACCGATCGGCTGATTCATCCAACGGACGCCAACCGGCTCGAGTCTGATTCGATAGAGGAGCAGGTCGACCGATTGCCGTTGACGTCATCATCATCCGCTCTCAAGCTAAGCCAGAGTCAACGGCCTCCTGATTTGAGATCGACCCCCGACCGAGTACCATCACGTCCCATCAGCCCACCAGGACCGCTGTCGAGCGTCAAGGAGACCTTCCACGGCTCGTTGTCGGAGGACGGGTTGGATGAAGGTCAACGTCGACTGAATCAGTACTTGCTGGTCAAGACGATCGGCAGAGGCTCCTACGGTTCGGTCGAGCTCGCTAAAGATTTATCCTCCTCCTCCTCCTCCTCCGGCTCATCGTCATCAGCCTCTGATCCGCTGCGATCGGGTGTGTACTATGCCATCAAGGAGTACTCCAAATCGAGGATCCGGAGGAGGACCCGAGTGATCGACCATCGGACCAGGACCCACCGCCGACGCCCATCCGGTCCATCGAGCCCACGGCGCCCGCCGCCGACGTCCAGTAGTACATCATTCATCATGACCGCTCATGACCATCCCAGTCTCACCCCCTCCACCCAATCCTCAGAGGGGATGGAACTCGTGAAGGCCGAAGTGGCCATCATGAAAAAGTTATCCCATCCTAATATCGTCTCCCTGCTCGAAGTCATCGATACCGATCAGGATAGTCTCTTCTTCGGTACATCCATAGATCCCTCTCCCACCGTGGAGCCATCTCATCCAACCTGGCCCAGGGTCACTTGACATTAATGATCTTGGTCTTGTTTTTGTTCTTCTTCTTCTTCTTCTTCTTCTTCTTCTTCTCCTCAATCTCCCATCCTACCCACCTCCTCAGTCTTAGAACTATGTCCCTACGGCCCAGTCATGCAACTGAGCCCAGGCAAGACGGTCGAACCCCTGAGCGAACGTCAGGCTAAGAACGTCTTCAGGCAACTGATCCTAGGAATAGAATACTTACACTTCAACCAAGTCATCCATCGGGATATCAAACCCGACAACATCCTTTACTTTGAAGACCCTCACTTGGTTTCCAATCCGATCTGTAAGATCGTCGATTTTGGTATCAGTGAATCTTTCTCTCGGCCTGGAGAGTTCGTCTCTAGCTACTCTCTGACCATCCTTGGCTACTGCCTGTCCCCTCTTCGTATTCGATCCTTAACTCCTCTCTCTCTCTCTCTCTCTCTCTCTCTCTCTCTCTGCCTCCCTTGAGCAGTGACATGATGCATAAATCGGCCGGATCTCCTGCTTTTTTAGCTCCAGAAATGTGCCTGGGAAGTAAGTTCTCACGCTTTCCCCCCAACTAGCCATCCCTCTCCTTTGATGACTTGGTCGAGCATGCCGATCCGACCAGGCCCTGAGGAATTCCAACAGCTTGCTGCCATGCTAACTTTTGGCTTCTCGTTTGCTCAACCCAGTCGGCGAAGGCGTTCACGGTAGGATTGCCGATATTTGGGCCATGGGCGTCACCTTAGTAAGTCCCAAAACCCCATTCATTGCCATGGGTGGTCCGAAGCTCGGGGGACGTACGAGCATCTAATCGCACTTAATCTGATTCGTGGCTTTCACTTGCTCGTGTCATTTATCCTTCTGATTCTGGAATCATTCCTCAACCGATTTGTTGCCATCTACCCCACCCCGTTTTTCAATCAACTCGCCTTATCTAGTATGCTCTACTCTGTGGTAGATTACCCTTTGAAGAGACGAACCCGATCGCGTTATGTGAAAAGATTATCAACGATTCGTAAGTGTTTGGGTTACACTTACCCCGACCATACCCAATCCTCCCCGTTTATTGAAAGTTGGGATGTTACATTGACTAGTTCGATTGGATCCATCGTGTCTTCTCCTCCCTCGTTTTCGTTTGGGGTTTTTCAAAAAAAAAAAAAAAAGCTTCGATCTCCCTTCCCATGTTACCCCTTTGGCCGCAGATCTTCTTGCTCGCCTGTTGAACAAATCACCCACGTCGAGAGTTGAGATGGATGAATTGAGAGTCAGTCCATTATATTTTTACGCGTGTTATTTGTATCATTGGAAAAACTCACAAGATTTTTTCCTGATCTAGGTCGCCCCATGGGTCACCGGTCTGGGTCAAGAACCATTAGAGTCGCAAGCATCACACTTGACCCCCATCGAGCCACCGACTGAACGAGAAATAGCGGATGCATTCAAATCGATGAGAACGTTTGCTACGATGTTCAAAGCGATCGGAAAGTTTAGAGCCAACCGCAGGGGGAAATCTACCCAACAAACCGATGACTCGAGCCCTCACTCGATCGTGATTACCGAAGATAGCCCCACTGGCCACAGTCGAGGTCATAGCAGTCCGAGCCCATTTCGCGATGGCAACCACAAGAGTCCTCCGATGAAATTTTTGAACCAATTGGTCGATTCACCAATGAGTACCTGTGATGGATTGAGTCGGAGTGGTCGTAGTAGTTGTACTCGTGGCACCAGGGGGACCAATGAACCTGATGATCGACTGTATCAAACTGGTTCCCCACCAGCCGACATCAAGGGGATGGGATCGTCGAGTTCAACGGACGGATTGACCCTGCCGCTGAAAAGCTCACCCTTTGCTGCCAGAGATGACAATCATCGACCCCTTCACGAGAGAATAATTATTTCCAGACATTCGACCGATGAGGATCATTTACCCTCAATCAATCAAGCCATCCAGTCTTTGCTCCTTGATAATCAGAGTCCTACTCATCATCCTGCCCCCGACCCTCCTCCTTCGTCCCGCCCCCGACCTCTTCTACTCGATCAGCACCAGCCTCGGTCATCTGCTCTTCAACATCACCTTCAATCCAGTCCTACCTCATATGAATTCGATTCTCGATAGTCACCCGTCCCTCTATCCTCTTTTTTCCAACTTTGATCATCAATCCAGTAAATCAATAGGAAGTCTACTAGTTCAAAGGTCTTGTCACTTATTTGATTTGTATTGTGTTGGTTGTCTTGTTTTTTATTAAAAAAAGAAATGATAATGATAATAAGGAAATGGTGCACTTCGTAACTTGCATTTAGATCCTCATGCATTAAGACTTCTGGTTGTGATGTTTTAAGCGCGCTTGTCATGCCCACCCCTCCCTACTCACCACCTCACAATTCAATCACCTCAATCCTAAATTTAATCCTTGTCACATCACACCTGGTTGTAGTAATATGTTGGCCGCATGATTCTTACTAGATGATAATGAACCACAACCCTTCTTGCTGTTGCACCTCTTCAGGAAAAATAAAATAAAATAAATGATACTAGTGGGGTGATGGTCTTGGATATTTTTCAAGCTTCTTCTTGCCCATTAAAGAAAATCCCCCTCATTATCCTTGTTCCAAATTTTGGTCATGATCCACCTAAGAAAAAAAAAAATAGGGAGGGAGGGGGGGGGGAGGGTGATGTATGTATAAACTGCTTGAACTTAGGATTGGTGTTCACAGATGTGGTCATGAGGACTGTTTAGAGTAGCTAAGCTCATGGATTGACTGCCTTCCAATCCCCTGCTGCTCTTTTTGTGTGTATCAAAAGTGAGAAAGTCTGTTAGGATAAACCAGTCCTAAGGTTTTTTTTTTTTTTTTTTTGTGGAGGGGGGGAGGGCAAATAGGGTGTTGGAGTGATCATCATTCACCAAAAGATGATTGATGGGTATCCACCCAGAAGCTTGATATATATAAATATATTTTCTTTGAAGGTCTGAGCAAACCAGTCAAAGGGTTCTGATCTGAGATCTGTGGGAGTTGGTAGAGGGGAGCTTGGAAGTTGGTTTGATCCTCTGATCTCAAAATCAAGGTGTCTAAGAGCCAGCTTGATTGCAGGGTTTGAGGATTGGAGATGGATGGACTTTGGGATCAAATCAAAATCTCAAGGTGTGTGTGTGAGTGTGAGTGTTCTTGGGTGAGAGATTTGAACAAGCTTGTCTGGGGTCCACCCCATGGGTATTTTTTTGGTACATGAAATCTGATGGGATTGTTTTGAGCTTAGACATCAATCATTTGGTTTAGAATGAGGGTTGATCCTTAGGAGGTAGGAGTACCTTGAAATCCTGATGAATCAAAGGTTCTTAGACTCTTACACCCTTGGTCCTTGGCCTCTGAGTGGATGGAGTCAAGGTTGATGATGTTCAAGAGGTTACTGATGGACAAAACTGATACATCATTGTCATCATCATGTACCTCTTAGTATCATCCTTGGAATTAAAAGAAGACCTTCCTTATCCAAAAGTACCAAAAAAAAAAAAAAAAAAAAAAAAAAAAAAAAAAAAAAAAAATGAATGAAACTATTATAGTTGAAAAGAAAAAAAAAAAAAAAGTAAAACTGAAATGTATGAATTTTGATTAAAACCCAGAAACTGAATGGATGAGGACAAAAAAGTTTTCAACATGATGAATACAGGAGTTCACAAGGATTGAGAGGAAGGAAAACCAACAGAGAGCCATCAACAAGATTTGTAGGCAAACATGGAGCCGGTGACAAGTGAGTAGGGTGAGTTGGAGGGTGAGGAGTGATAACAAAGATAATGGCAAGGGCTGAACTGAGAACTGATTAGATCACAAAGGAGGTTGAAGGATGAAAGTTGGATGCAGGCATCAGTCAGGCAACTATCACCAGTTACAAGGCTTAGTACATTCAATTGTGTTCAAGATGTTTGATGACTGAGGTTCTGATGAGTTGAAGCATGGGTTTTAGGAAAACAAGGAGTAAAGAGAGGTAGGAGACAGAAACAGAAGGAACACAGGAAGAAAGAGAAATGGTGAAAGGAAGAGAACAAGGATCAATCATGAAGGACAACAACTGGAACAAGAACATCCATTGTGAGGAACAACAACAGAGGAGACATGAGCAACAAGGCAGAACTTGATTAGGTATGCTGTGCAGCAGTTTGAGAGTGAGGGCAGCTGAGAGCACAAGAGAATCTTAACAAAAAAAAAAGATATATATATATATATATATATATATATATATTTTTAAAAAAAAAAATGAAATGAAATAGGAAATTAAGATCAATTGAGGTGCCAAAACTAGAAAAGAACTCCAGAACAATTTTTTTTTTTTTATTAAAAAAAAAAAAAAAAAAAAAAAACTTGTGAGAGATGACTGTTCATGTACTGTACCATCCATCAAGAACTTGATTTAGAACATCATAAGTATATAGTTTTACTTCTTATTTGGTTATTTCATGTTCTTCTATCTTTGTGAACCCATAGTTTTTTTTTTTTTTTTTTTTTTTTTTTTTCAAGGTTGATGAGATAACTCTCACAGACCAAGTTGAGGCTAAGAAGAACCACTAAACCCATACCAACTTTTTTTTTTATTTTTTTTTTTTCTTTTACACACATAACAAAAAAAAGGGGGGAGTGATGTTAAATTTATGGCCACATGCCTACACCTGAGTCATGCAGACTACACACAATTTGAGTGTGCTTGGGCTGTACTCCACATGGCACCAGACCCCCATGTGGTGGCCACACGGCCATCCCAACCACATTTGAGTCATGTGGGGCTCTACATTAGATTTTGTGATAGTTTTCTGGTTGGAAGTCATTCCTACAACATGCAATAGGGGGATGTTGTACTGATTTTTCTTTTTATAAGTACAATCCATCATAGCTATATGATGGAATTTCTTGCAAAGCTTTCATAACTCTGGGTGAGACAAGAATACGGCCTCCAAGTGACTCTCTTGACTGAATTTTGCTTGATGAAACCAACCTGAATCACCAAGTTTTTTTGAAGAGGACCTCCATAACACTTTTTAACTTCAGTTCTTCAAGCGCTACCTTACACTTAGTGTTATAGATTTTTTTGGTCATCAACATACTTGCCACCATCAATCTTGCTCAATTTTCTTTTGAGTTGAGTTTTATTGAGCCCATCATTCATGCCTTCTTTTAGATTTCCTAAGGCTACCCCAGATATTCTCCTCAGGTGAGGATGCACTGAGGGGTGTGGAGATGGTTCATGGTTATTTTGATCATTCTAGTAGGAGATTTGCCACAAGGGATCTGACTTTGTGTGACTAGCATGGATTAAAAACTTGAACCCAACCTACCTTGTGTGAGTTTGCCTTGACTGTTTGTTGATCAATTTCCCAGAGTACAAAACCATGTCTATCACAGGATAGATCCACATATCTGTCATGCTTTGAGTTGAAAACTTTTAAAGCATCAACATGCTTCATTTCCCATGTTTGACAATATGTTTTTGCCTCTTCCCTAGTAGTAAAAGCTCTCAAAGGAGTTGGGGAAAGTGGATCTGTCATAGTTAAATAGGTATATTGATGGAATGCACTCCATCAGTTTCAATCAAATTAAATATGGCAAAGACCAGTAACATAAGATGTTACTCGCCACCAGAGGTCATGTCCATTTGTGAAAAATTTTGTTCCTCAATCATCACCCTTGATGAGGATGCAATTGGGGCTTCCAATGATTCATTACCCAAATCCTTCTTTTCTGCAGCTTTTTTCATTGCACCAATGTAGTCCTTGAATGCCACCATGTTAAAAGGAGGGCTTGCCACTGTTCCCATAATTCAAAAAAAAAAAAAAAATGCAATGCTACTTCAGTATTCAGTTCCAACTTTCAATTGATCAACTACCAAGTTTGCTCACTTTCAAGTTGAGAAAGATCTATTTTGTGAGATGTTTTATTCACATTTTCCTATAGTGTCACTTCAATTTCACTTGATTTCACTTTAATTTCACTTTAGTATCAGTTTATGATTGCTAGATGTGGAACAACAGTCCCAAATAGTAAGCCTTGGTCCCAAATTTGGGTTGATGGAACCCAAATGTGGTCCATGGGGACCCAAAAAGTTTGGCATGACCCCCAAGGGGCCATGTACCCCCAAATACAGCTCAAAACTGCCATGTACAGGGGTACACTGCTCAAATAGGCCATGTATGGGGTGTATGCAGCCCCCTGGGGGTTGCACATGTTTGAGAAGACCCCTTGGGAATGTCTAGACACATTTTTTTTCCCACATGCGCATCTTGGATGCGTGTATGGGCCCTTATGTGTCCATTGGGCCATGTAGGGCCCTAAACAACTCCCACACAACTGGGAATTGTGAATTTAACATCACCCAAAAAAGGGGGTGTGGGAGTGCATGATCTTAGGAATTCTTGTTTTCTAGACCAATTCTCAAAGGTACCATGGGTACAGTTCTAGCAGCACCAAAAAAAAAAAAAAAAAAAAAAATCAGTTATTCTATTTTTTTTTAACAAGAATCACACATTACCTGGCATGTTTAGCCACCCAAGGAAGGGTTTAGGGTTGATGCTGTAGATTGAATACCAAGTACAAGCTTATAAGCAAAGATCCTCAAGATTGGTTTGATAGGCCTCCAAGGTGAGTTTGAATTAGCTAGCTTTGTATGTATGTACATACCATGGATTAAGCTTAAACTTGGGTAGCCAGCTAGATGGACTTTATATACCATAACTACATGTGTAGATATGTACATATGTACTTTAGAGATCAAAAATCTCTCTCTCTATCTCTTTTTTCTCTTTTTTTATCTTTCTTTTAAGATAGAGAGGATCAATCATTGTTCTGTAACTCAATCAATCCAATCATACCACCATCTTTATTTATTGAAGGCATTCATTTTCTTCCAGGCAAAATCCTTCAAATCATGGATTCTTTTTTTTTTTTAGATCTCTGCATCATTACTCCTGCGCAAAAAAATCCTTTATTTGACAGTTTTTCATGAATTCAATTGTTTTTTTTTTTGGATAGTTTGACACCATAGGCCTGTAGTGGGGTGTCTAAAACCATTATAAAACAAAAAAGATTTGGTGATTTTGGAAGCATGAGAACACCTCAGAGAAATTCATTCCAAGAAAAAAAAAAAATCAAAATCAAAATCAGATGTCTCATTGCATTTATGGATGATTTTCTTTGCCATTTTAATCAATTCATTTGGTTTGGTGATTTAACCTCTAAAAAAAGTTTAAACAATCAAAGAGATTTTTTGATTTTTTTTTTTTTTTTTGAGATGGTTTGGATGTATTCTTGGCCTCTAAAAATCAAATAAAAGGTAAAAAAAAAAAAAAACTTCAAGATAACCCATCCCCTTCAATTTTTTTTTTTTTTTTTTTCACATCTGGCAGGCAACAAAGTTTCACTCAATCTTTTCTTTGAACAGGACTTTAGAAAAGCATCCAAAGATGAAACTTGAAATTAATCTGACTGCTCTTCACAGGTTCTACAGCACAAAATGAAGTAGTCAGAATGATGTATTGTTTGACCTTTGGATGCTTTTCTAAATTTCTCTCAAAAATAAAATCAAGGGAAACATTGATTCCAGATGTGAAAGAAAGAAAAAAAAAAAGAATTGAGAGGGATGTGCAATTTTGAAGTATGGCTATCTTGGGTTTGATTTTTTTGGAGGCCAGGAAGACATCCAAACAATCCAAAAATAATAATAATAATAATAAATTAAAAATAAAAAACTAAAATCAAAAAAGCTCTTTGATTGTTTGATTAATTTTTTTTTTTTTTTTAGGGGTTAAATCACCAAGACAAACAAATCAAAACCACCAAGAAAATCATCCAAGAGTTCAATGAGAAGTTTTTTTTTTTTTTTTTTTTTTTGAATGAATTTTTTTTTTTTTTTTTAAGGTGTAAGAGCATCTGAAATTGTAATTGATAAATTTTTGATAGCTAAGATGATCTTGTTATCCAAAAGAAATACTAAGCAAGCCCCTTTACAGAGTGTCATCTTCAATTGCACTCTGAAAAGTGTCTTGACAGCTACCTTAAGAGCCAGGTTGTCAAACCATTATGGAAAGAGATTGTGTGTACTGAAAAATTCCATGCAACCAAAAATCCCACTCCAGTTCCAGAAACTTCAGAAGTACTTGAGTTAAGATCCTGTAATTCCTAAAACTACTAATCAAATCCAATCCATAAGAAGTCATAACCAGGGCCTGGAGCAGTGGGAAGACACACCCAAGTTCCCTGACCACTGTTCCATCAAACTACTTCTGAACTTTAGTCAGATGCTACTCAAGCTAACATGAACTAAAATAACCAAAATCAACCATATGGGATCCCCAATGAGCTCTTCAACTGAACTATTATCCATTAAGAACCTGAGTTACTTCAGAAGGTAAACATAATAACACACACCCACACACACAAAAAAAAAAGGACTCCTCTCCCCTTCTTCTTCCATAAAAATCCTATGCCCCCCCCCCTCCACCCCAATGTAATAAAGAAAACCTCCCCCTGTTATATACAACTCAAAAGCACAACTCCAAAACAAAAGAAGTAAACAAAGGAACTCATCTTACCCCTTTTACTCTACCTCCATGCATTCTTCACCCATTGGGCTTGCCATTAGTCCTGATCTCCCCAGCCGATCTGTCTGCATTTGATTGGTTTGGTGATACTCAAGTAATCTCCAATAACCCTAACGTTCAATTTGTCCCAATGCATTACTAACAACATATCCTTGTTGATCTTCCTTATCAGATCACCCCCAATCCTACATGTGGCATAACATCAGATCCTCATCAATCCACTTACTGCCTCTTTGACTTTAGTCTTAATTGTCCCCCCCCCAAAAAAAAAAAAAAAATCACTCATCCTCTGTAACCTCAGTGGATACTCCATAATCAGTGCTTGAATACATACTATATAGCTCCACCAGGGCTTGCTTCTGAATTCTTAAATCCATATAAACCCAGAGGCATAGTTATCTTTGACTACCATCACTTTCTTCAAAAGCTAAGTCTTTTAGGATTGTTCTGAAAAAGGTTAAAAAAAATACTCTGGCTCAGCCTTATGATTATCCTGTGGAGAAACACACACTGTAGGATTGATGAGCCTAAAATATATTTATATATTTTCTGCTCTGGAATAGGTAATCTGCCCATGAGCTTTCCCAACCCTATTGTGCTCCAGACTGCCTCAACCACTTCTGAGCCTCCTGGTTTGAATTTTGCCAGCTGATCCTACTTGGGATTGTGTCTAAAAATAACCACTACACCCTGGACCATCAAACCTACAATTGGATCAACTCCAAGGTCCAATGATCTAGATTGTTAAAGTTTGATTGACATACACCAACTTCCTTTGAGGAACCAACCAAACAACCAGTACCATGATCATCCCAATCCTCTAGAAAGTACTTCCTGCCCATCAAAGGAGGGTTAGGGCAGGGCAGATGGGGATCGATAGGTACAGGGATGGTAGATGAGATGGAGATGGGGAGGGATATGGGAGGGGTGAGTGGATGTAGAAAGTGAAGGGGGAAAGGAAGAAACAAAGGGGAAATCATCTACTGCCAATCCCATGTAAATCCCACCCAAGCTCCCACTTAACAAACTCCATCACTTTTACCAACCTTTGTCAATCTGGGGTTGGAGTCCTGGAGCTTGCTTGTAAGCAAGGGTCTGTCTTTGCCATGGCTGGGGATCCCACTTGGTATATTTACCTATCAAGCAGGCTTAACAAGCATGATTGCAGATCCTCTAAGAATACATCCAAACAAGGAATCCCAAACAAATCATAGAATGCTCCTTCATTGTCCCTCTAATGTTCCAAGAGCTTAATTCACCCCCTCCCCCCCCCCCCCCCCCTCAAAAAAAAAAAAAAAAAAAAAAACCAAATCATCATCATCATTCATAATATTAATTAAAAAGGCAAAGGAAAGGATCCAAGAACCCAATGAGGAATTCTGATGATTATTATTATCTTTTTGATGATTTGAATGAATTCATCAAGGTGTAATATTATCTTCAAAAAAAAAAAAAAAAAAAAAAAAGAAGAAGAAGAAGAAAGTTCAAAGGGATAACGGAATGCTCTTTGATTGTTTTTTTTTTTTTTTTTTTTCTAAAGTTCTGAAAGCTCAAATCAACAAGAAAACAAATCATGATGATCATCATCATCAGAAGAGCCAAGAAAAGGATCCAGAAACTACTACGATGAGAAACGTTTCCTATGTTTTTTTTTTTTTTTTTTTTTTCGGGGGGGGGGGGGATCTTCGGAATGGACTCTTCAATGCTCCCAAGATTCCCAAAGGTTTCTTTGTAAGCATCCCAGAAACGCCAGCTACAGGGCTACACCATCAAATCTGCCAAAAAAAAAAAAAAAAAAAAAAAAAAAAATTCTTGAAACACGTGTGGAATAAAGGATTTGTTGGTGTGCGAGTGACGTCCCGGAGACATAGAACACCCATGATTTCAAGGATTGCGCCCGTGGGAAGATGAATGACCTTGATTTCATTGATTTATTTATTCATCTTTGGTAGGTCTTAGCGCTCATCGACCCTTCTTCCCCCTTCCCCCTGAACCCCCCCCCCCATCAAAAGATCAGAACAACCCTGCTCGTCGATCGACGTGATAGGCCTTACTCAACAAGCTGGCTCACGGCACCCAAGCGAAGACAGAGCGAGATGATGGTTGCCAAGATCCTCGCGGTCTCGCCACTCGCGATCCAATGAGCCCGACGAGGACGTGGTTGGTTTCGAACAAAGACCCCGTTACGACCATTCCAACACCACGAACACGACCACGCTTCAGACCAGATCCCAAAACCCTCAACCAAAAAAAAAGGCCCAAACAAATTGGGGTTTTTTCTTTTCTCTTCCCCTTTCATCGATCTATCTCGATCATCCGTATCCGTACGAGACCATCTTCATGATTTTAGATCCATCCTGGAGAGAGAGACAGTCCATGGAACTTTCGGCAGTAGACTTTGGAGTGATCAGGCGCAGTAAGGTTTCAACTCCCACCGACTCTGACTCTCTCTCTCAAAAAAAAAAAAAAAAAAAAATGAGGAAGGTGAGGGGGGGGGGGATGGACAACAAGTGAGCCTTGGGGGATGCTTGAGGACTACTGTTGGGGTGTTTGAGAGTTGTTGGGACGACTCTCCTCCTCGTTCTTAAGCTTGAAAATCTCAGTAGACACTCGAGACCGGTCCACAGTCATCAAGCTCGACCATAGTGGAAGGCTACTGATGTACGACCACTCTCAAGGCTCAACGAACACTCCACGTCGACTTGTGAAAAAAAAATCAACAACGACCGGCGATCGAACCGATTCAGGAACGTTTGAAGGGCGGATGAGCGAAGTGGTTCAGATGTGATCAAAGTCCTCGACGGACGATCTTAGAATCCGACCTGATTCGTTGGGACCCACTTCCAACCTGACTCGTCTCAACCCTTGGGACCATCATCCTCGTCCTCCTCTCTCGATCAGATCCTTGAGGCCTGATCCCGAGCTCTCGAGAGTAAGATGTTGATGATGATGATCACTAGCTATAGGAGATATAAACTTGATGATCATCATCATCATTCGTATCATTCAAAGGGAGTGGGGGGGGGGGGTTCAATTTTTTTTCTTGTCGGCAATCCACCCACCCACCTAGCTGAGCTTAGAAGGTATCAAGTCTTCTCCTCGGCATCAAATCGGCTCATGTTGACTTTGGATGTTGGAATATCAGAGGTCTGAGACTTTTGGGTCATAAATCAACCAGCCTATCTTTCCGTTGGGCCCGCGTCTTTTCCTCCGAGAGATCGGGGTTTTTCGTACCCTCCCCTCGCCCGGCCGCTTCTCGAGCACGTTAGCCCGCATCGAGGTTGATAGGATTCAAGGTTCCGAATCCAAGAAGACTTGCAAGTTTTTGATCGACAGAGTATGATGTCCGTCGGATGATATTCTGGGAGGTTTATGATCCGATCGACGACGGATTCGATTGAATAATCTATCCCGCCAGGCGCTCGGAGTGATCCAACCCTTGCCGCCCGCGACGGATGGTTTGAAGGATTTGATAGCTAAGACCGCCTCCCGATCTTCTTCTTCTTCCTTCGAATCCAAGTTGGGACTCGAGCGATCCTCACTCGATCGGCTCCTGACTCGAATCCCTACCAGATCTTGATCTCGATCGTAGATTATCCTACCCAGCTTCCTGCCCCCTCCGGGGTTTTCTCGACCTTCGATGCCCTCCAGGTTTCTGTTCAACTTCGCAATCGCCTCTCGGTCTTTAAACTCGGGTATCACTTGGTATAGTTCCGACTCGACTCGAATATTCAGGGGATACTGTTTGCAGCAGTTTTCGCAAGGGAAAAAGCTCAGCAGTTTTGTTCTTTCATTCCGACCAACCCAAGTCGCCCCTCCCTAAAAAAAAAAAAAAAAAAAAAAAAAAAAGAGGAGGGATAGTTCAAGGTTTGACTAACCTGATGAGCCATAGCCCGATACCTGGCTTCGACTTGTTCGACTGTCCAATCGGACTTGATTCGAAGATCCGATTGGGTGATTTTAGGCGCCTGAGAGACCATCGTTGGGTCTTGTGGTTTAGCATCGAGCTGATGGTGATGGTGGTTGAGAAGACGGAAATCGACCCAAAAAAAAAAATACGACTGAGTGATTTGTACGAGTTGGAGAGGGACGAAAGAAGAACGCTGACGATGAACTGGTCCAAGTTTTCGATGACCTGACAGAGTGTCGTGGCCGCTGTATGAGCCAACTGTGTCTCTGCTGCCGCATAATCAATATCGGTAGCTAAACGCTAGATTGATGTTTGTTATTGTTGTCGAATGAATCGATGGATGGTCATCAAGGCCAAAAGGACTAGACTCGTAGGGGGTGATGGCTTACTACGATCTCTTGGGCCAGGATGTTACCTCGATCGAATCCGAGTAGACTCAAGTCTTGAATCGTGATACCAGAACGTTGGAGCCGATGGGCGATCTGCCATTGGATCGGAGCGGGGCCTCGATAAGCTGGGAGTAGGGAAGGATGAACGTTGATCGATTTGGATGGATTGAAGTGTTGGATGATCCTGCCGGGGATGAAGTAAGGGAACGAGGCGGTGATCAAGATTGGATCGGGTGCTCCTCGATCCTTCGATCGGCCTACTCGCTCGAGCTCTCTGGGTAGCTTTGGGTGGGTTTTTTAAAGAGAGAGGGAGGGAGAAAGAAGATTGGAGGGTCGATTGAGTTCTCGTTTCTTTCTCTGTCTCGAAGCCCCAAGAGTTCTAAGCGTATGGTGGTGATGATGACGAACCGACCAATGGACCAAAGGGTTTCGATGCTGGTTAGGCGGATCTGGTCGATCGAGAGATTGCACGGGGATGTCGAGTTGGATGGCTAGATCGAGTAGAGGAGCTGATAGAAGAATAGGAAAGGTGGGATGAGGATGGATGGATATAGTGATCGATTGAGGAACGGATGGATGGAATATGGGATGTCGTACGACGATAGATCTGCTTGAGGCCACGACCGGTTCGACTGATGGGAGGGGTGACGACCTGGATGAGAGACCATAGATCTGAGATCGGGGTCGATGGATGAGATTGAGTGAGTAGTCTGACGGTGAGGTAAGTAGAGAGAGAGAGAGAGATGAGACGAACGGTTGTTGGTGAAGAGTCGATTGAGGATGATGGAAGAGAATGAATCGGATCCGAAGAATAAGATCTTGGGACGATCGATGGTAGGAGTCTGGGTGAGACTAGCAACCGAGTTGGTGGTCGAGTACGAGTTTCGATGGAGTGAGGAGGGGGTGTAGGATGAGAAGGAGGTTGGAGATGGTAGTAGGAAGGAAGGAGGAGAGTAGGAAGCGAAGAATGAGGATGGCAGAGTTCTAGATCGTCGAGTTGGGAAGTTGAGGAAGTTAGTAGTGCTCATCGTCGCGTCGACAGGGTGATAGTTAGTCAATCGATGTCGAATGTCGAATGTCGAATGTCCAAAATCAACCTCCTCCAGACCACCAAGTAACCCCAGATCTCATCTTGTATCTAAACCCGAGTCAAGTATTCTCTCACCCAATCTCACTTGATCATCATCATCATCATCACTTCCAACTCCAAGTTCATCCGTTCTACCACACTCATTCATCCTTGGTGAGTCCTTCCCACTGATTTGTTTTGGCCAGGATGTGTTCTGGTCCAAGACCTATGAGCCAAGATTGGGGGAGTCATTGACTTGGTTCTAATCTTTTTTTCTCTTTTTAATTCCAAAGCTGAGTAGGATATGATCTTACCATGTAGTATCAGTCTGTGTGAGGAACATATTGAAACCACTCTAACCCAATTTGGGTTTCATCATTCAAGGTTTTCTCTCACCAAAACTACCCATACCAGATTGTCAAGGCATCCCCCCCCCCCCTCAAAAAAAAAAAAAAAAAGAAAAAGAAAAGAAAAAGAAACACAGATTAAATGTCAGCTCTCTGATACCAGGAACCTTGCAGTCCTTTAGCTACAGAGAGTGATAAAAATGCTGGAATCATAATAATTATTATTATTCCAATGATAAACACTTAGAAGCTCAAACAAATGATATAATAAGAGCAGTTGCAAGGTTTAATGGGTTTGGTAATAAATGGTTTTCAATAGGGCGTATCAAAGTTAGCAAACCCGCCATTAGAAACCCGCCATTAGAAACCTGCCATTAGAAACCTGCCATTTTTTTTTGACAAAACCCGCCATTTTTAATGGCAGGTTTCTGAAATACACATACCCCCTAACTGGTGTATTTCAAAATGGCGTGTTTCATGAAAATGGCGGATGTCAATCATCAAACACGCCATTAAACCCTCCATTTATGCATCATCATCCATCCACCATCCATCACATCAAAAACACCCATCCACATCAGCAAATCCATACCGCTCCCATCTCCATCACATCACACACATCTCTATTGTTTTTCACATACCTTCACATACCCATCTTCACACAAATCCCATCATCATCTCATCACCCCACATCACTCACCACCTTTCTCAACATGTCCAATCAAACATCCCGCCAGAAAGTTGAAAACACAAAAAAGCTGACTGAACTTTTTCTACTGTTTGACTCCCATTCAGACTCTGATTCAGACTCCGATTTGGAATCAACTTGGTTAGCTTTGAATTCTCTGTTGGCAAAGCAATACATGGTTCCAAGAATACACACTCTCCATAACCCTATGTATGAAAGGCAAAAGCTTCATCTCATCCCTGACGTAAGCTTCCAGCAACTGTTCCAAACTTTGTTGCCTTCTTTCATGAAACTTTTGGCAATGATTGAAGACCACCACATCTTCCAGAACAATTCTTGCAATCCTCAACGCAATCCAGCCATCCAACTTGCCATTGCTCTTTGTAGATTGGGGTCAAATGGAAATGGAGCAGCAATCCATCGATTGGAAAATCTATTCTCAGTCAGTTATGGAAGCATTGACTTATACACCAAAAGAGTCATGATTGCTATCCTATCTTTCTGTCACTTGGTCCTTTCATGGCCAACCAAAGAAGAACGCAAGGAGATATCTCAAGTAATGGAGACAGAAGGCTTTCCTGGTTGCATTGGTTTTGTTGATGGAACCACCATCCCCTTGAGTCAAAAACCCAAGCTAGATGGCAACCACTATTTTGATTGCAAAAAAAGGCAATTGATTCATTTCTTTTCCAATTGCTATGATAAAACTTTGGATCACACACTGACCAAATATGTTCCATCTCTTTGTTTAGATACTCCGTGGCACTACAACTTGTTTGCAATAACAACAAGAAGTTCATCTCCCTCCATGCTGGCCTTCCAGGTTCTTGTCATGATTCATATGTTTTCAATCGGATGTGGATTGCCCAACAACCAGAGATCTACTTTGACCAAGATCAATACCTTCTGGCCGATTTGGCTTATGCTAGTGGGAAATATGTAGTTCCAGCATACCGGAATGTTTTGTCCAATGATCAAGGAAAAAACAATTTTAACTATCATCTTGCCCAATCACGAGTTTGGATTGAGCATGCCATAGGAATTCTGAAAGGAAGATGGGCCAGCTTACGGGAGATGCAAAACCAGCTCCAATGTTCCAAAGATATGAGGTTCCTCATCAACTGGATTATCACTTGTGTAATCCTTCACAACCTTTTGGCTGACATCAAAGATGAATGGGACAAAATATTCCAAGATGATATTCCTGATCCGCCTCAAGTCATCCCTGTCTCATCTGGTCCCTCATCTTCTTCTATGAGAGAGCGGATTCTTCCTCTCACCCTTGCTTGCTTTGATGAGTAATTTTTGATTTTGAAATTGGTAAAAATTCCCTTCACCGTATTTTTTTGGTTTTGGTTGTTCACCCAAGATTCATAGGCTGAGTTTTTTATTTTATTTTTTTTTTTTAGTGGACTTGAATCCAAAAACACCTCCACCTCAAACCCTGCCACTCACCAAATGCCACCCCCCTCCCCCTCACCACTCAACCCCTTCAACCTCACCCCACTCACTCACCGGTCAAACCCTGCCTCCTCCTCACCAAACCACCTCACTCATCACCACCACCTTACTCACCACCACCACCTCATCTCACCTCACTCACTGAATCCCCTCCTCCTAATCCTGGTAAGCCCCCTCCACCCTCTTCCTCTTCCTTCCCCTCACCAGTTGCTGATCCTTTGATCATTCAACCTTTAGTCCCCCCCTGGATCCATTTCTCTATCCATCAAGGTGAGCCCCTCCCCTCCTCCAATTCCTCCTCTCATTGATCAAGCAATCGATTGCCAATGTTGGGGGTATTTTATTGGAATGAGATGGTGACATTATGAAAACCAAGGGGCAAATAAACAAAAGGATTGATGTTTCAGGCATGGCGCGGCCACAGCCCAATCAATCAAATACCATCATCAATTAGAAAGCACTTTGCATGGTTTCCTTAATGGACCCATTCATGCAAGGCATTCAATCTCCGGCATGCTTTGGTTGAAAAACCAAAGCACCTTTTAGGGTGGATGAGGTGGGTGGTGGTGGGTGGTGGTGGGTGGTGGTGGGTGGTGGTGGGTGGTGGTCGGTGTTGGTGTGGTCCAGGTTACTAAATAGCTTCCTAGGTGGGGAGGGGATTGGAAAACCCCCCCACCAAGCCTGTCCCTCCCCCCTTGCTCGCTCGCTAGGTGGGGAGCGGATTTGAAATCCCTCCCCCCTTCCCCCCCCCCTCAATCTCCCCCCTTGCTCAATCGCTAGGTGGGGATGGAATTTGAAATCCCCCCCAAGGGGATTGGAAAACCCCCCCACCAAGCCTGTCCCTCCCCCCTTGCTTGCTCGCTAGGTGGGGAGCGGATTTGAAATCCCTCCCCCCTTCCCCCCCCCCCTCAATCTCCCCCCTTGCTCAATCGCTAGGTGGGGATGGAATTTGAAATCCCCCCCAAGGGGATTGGAAAACCCCCCCACCAAGCCTGTCCCTCCCCCCTTGCTCGCTCGCTAGGTGGGGAGCGGATTTGAAATCCCTCCCCCCTTCCCCCCCCCTCAATCTCCCCCCTTGCTCAATTGCTAGGTGGGGATGGAATTTGAAATCCCCCCCTCCCTCCCCCCTCCCTCCCCCTCCCTCCCCCCTTGATCTCCCCCCTCTTTTGCTCGCTAGGTGGGGAGCGGATTTGAAACCCCCCCCCCCTGCCTCCCCCCTTGATGTCCCCCTTGCTCGCTTGCTGGGCGGGGGGGTGATGAAGTGCCCCCCACTGCGAGCCCCACAAGCTCCTTCCCCCTTGCTCGCTTTCCGGGCGGGGGGGTGATGCAGTACCCCCCACCGCGAGCCGGTGGCTTGCTCCCCCCTCGCTCGGTCACTGGGCGGGGGGTGATGAAGTCCCCCCCCACTGCGACCCCCTTCCCCCCCCTCAATCTCCCCCCTTGCTCAATCGCTAGGTGGGGATGGAATTTGAAATCCCCCCCTCCCTCCCCCCTCCCTCCCCCTCCCTCCCCCCTCCCTCCCCCTCCCTCCCCCCTTGATCTCCTCCCTCTTTTGCTCGCTAGGTGGGGAGCGGATTTGAAACCCCCCCCTGCCTCCCCCCTTGATGTCCCCCTCGCTCGCTTGCTGGGCGGGGGGGTGATGAAGTGCCCCCCACTGCGAGCCCCACCAGCTCCTTCCCCCTTGCTCGCTTTCCGGGCGGGGGGGTGATGCAGTACCCCCCACCGCGAGCCGGTGGCTTGCTCCCCCCTCGCTCGGTCACTGGGCGGGGGGTGATGAAGTCCCCCCCCACTGCGACCCCCTTCCCCCCCCTCAATCTCCCCCCTTGCTCAATCGCTAGGTGGGGATGGAATTTGAAATCCCCCCCTCCCTCCCCCCTCCCTCCCCCTCCCTCCCCCCTTGATCTCCTCCCTCTTTTGCTCGCTAGGTGGGGAGCGGATTTGAAATCCCCCCCCCTGCCTCCCCCCTCAATGTTTCCCGTGCTTGCTTGCTGGGCGGGGGGGTGATGAAGTGCCCCCCACCGCGAGCCCCACCAGCTCCTTCCCCCTCGCTTGCTTGCCGGGCGGGGGGTGATGCAGTCCCCCCCACCGCGAGCCGGTGGCTCGCTCCCCCCTCGCTCGGTTGCTGGGCGGGGGGTGATGAGGTCCCCCCCACCGCAAGCCGGTGGCTTTCTCCCCCCTTGCTCGGTTGCTGGGCGGGGGGGGGGGTGATGAAGTCCCCCTCCACTGCAAGCCCCACCGGCCCCCCCCCTTTGCCGCTTGCTTGGTCTGCCCACCAAGCCGGCCCCCCCCACTGCAAGCCCCACCGGCCCCCCCCCCTTTGCCGCTCACTTGGTTGGCCCACCAAGCCGGCCCCCCCCACTGCGAGCCCCACCGGCCCCCCCCCTTTTGGCCGCTTGCTTGGTCCGCCCACCGAGCCGGGCCCCCCCACTGCAAGCCCCACCGGCCCCCCCCCCCCTTTGCCACTCGCTTGGTCCGCCCACCAAGTTGGCCCCCCCCTTTACCACTCGCTTGGTCGGGGGGTGATGAAATCCCCCCACCGAGCTGCCCCCCCTTCCCCGCTTGCTCAGTTGGGGGGTGATGAAATCCCCCAACCAAGCCGGGCCCTCCCTCCCGCCTTGCTCGCTTGCTCGGTTGGGGGGTGATGAAGTCCCCCCAACGAGCTGCCCCCCCCCCTTTGCCGCTTGCTTGGTCGGGGGGTGATGAAATCCCCCCACCAAGCCGGGCCCTCCCTCCCGCCTCGCTCGCTTGCTTGGTTGGGGGGTGATGAAGTCCCCCCAACAAGCCAGGCCGTGCTTGGTGCATCGACCTCTTTGAAAAAAGCAAAAAAAAAAAAATCAAAAAAAAACCCCAAAAAAAAAACCCAAAAAAAAAACCAAAAAAAACAAAAAAAAACCAAAAAAAAAAACCAAAAAAAACCAAAAAAAAAACCAAAAAAAAAACCAAAAAAAAAAAACCAAAAAAAAGCATAAAAAAAGCAAAAAAAAAAAACAAAAAAAAAACAAAAAAAAAACAAAAAAAAAAACCAAAAAAAAACCAAAATTTTCAATGGTTGTCAATGTGAGAGGATTGGCACTTGGTCAGTCGGGCCAAATTGTTTCATTTGCAACTTTGGGTTTGAGTATAACTGTGATCCCTTTGCAGGAAAGTATGATGTTCAAGAACATTGTGTGACAGGGTCTGGTTTGATTTAACCCACAGTGGCACTGCCTTGAGAGAACAATTGTCTCCTTGCCCACATCAGGCTCAAACAACTGGGCCAAAGTGCTTTAGTTGCGAGCTTGATTTCAAGCAAAAAGGTATAGTCAAAATGGTTTGGGAGGCTAACAAGTACAAGCACTGTACCTTTCCAGCTGTGGACACAGCAACCCATACCAGAATGGCCATGTCACTCCAAATTAATAAAAAAACTCAGAGCACTTGTAGGGACATGAAAAACGGCCAAATTTACTCTAGAGAAAAAATATCAATAAAAACAAAAAAGATTTGTATATTGGTGGGGTTGAGAATGCTCTCAAAAGTTGTTGTAGTAAAAAATAATTTGTTTTTCTTTCATCCATGCAAATATCTTTACAAGCCCAGCATTTGAGTAATCTGCTGTATTTCTTCTACCGATCTACCACTGCCAATGCAAGCCAAAGCTACTGATACCTTATCCTTTTTTTCATTTGCCCGTTGTTCCCTCTCCTTTTCCAGTTGCACTTGCTGCCAATCCTTCTCCTTTTCCTCTTTTTGAAACTCTAGCTCAGCTTGTTTCAACCTCCACTCAGCATCCAATTTTTGTTGATTAGCCAAAGTCTCGGCTTGCTGCTTTTGACCATCCATGGCCAGTTGGCAATCCCACTTTTGCTTTTCAAACTGAAGTTTATCTGATTCAATTTGTGATTTCACTGTTTTTTGGAGGGGAATGGCAATGAGCATGATTTTGAAAGCAAGGATATTGAATCAATCAACTTACATGAATCTTGCTTCTCCATGATTTCTTCAAATCCCAAAAAACTGGAAGTGTTTCTCCTCTTTTGATGACTTTTGGGGTTGACATTGATGGAATTGGAGGCCTTTCGCTTACCCTTGGCAGAGGAGGTTTGAGTCTGAAAGTCCTCACTAGTATTTGAAGGCAATGTGGGAGGCCCCATTGGCTTGAGTTTTTGGCCAATCAAAAATGGATGAGCCTGTTTTTTTACAATGTAAATCAGTCCGGAGCAACCAGACAGAATCAAAAACAATTTAGTTCCTTACTTGAGCAGATGTTGATGGCAAAGGTGATCCAGGAATAACATCCTCCTCATTGGGCAAGTTCTCCAGTTGTTCTGACCCAGGAAGAGAGCAATCAAAAGAAGGAAGTGAGGGGTCCAAGGTCGGGATTGACTGATCAATCAATACCAAAGTAGAAGTGATTGGAGCCAATTGTGTTTGAATCTCCTCCTCGTCATCAGATGGGGGCCACTCCAAGGCCAAGGTTTCATCAAGGTCCCCGTTGGTAGGCTGAGCATCCCCAGCCAAGTCCTCGGCATCAACGGAATTGGATTGTTGGGCATCAAAAGCAGCTAGGGGGGTGATGTTGGCCTTCTTTCCAAAGATTTCATCCATTTGAATATAAAAAGGACAAATGGAGTCCAACTTATCAACCACCAAGTTGATTCCTTTGGCTTTGTCCAAGTCGGTGATACCAAAGCCAGTGGAGATAGACATGGAGTGGGCCTTTTTGTACTTGGCTCAATAGTTTTTGAACCGCTCCCTCATCTGTTTGGATGACAGATCCAGCCTACCTTTTGTTTTGTTCTTGAGTTCATTGGCCATCAGGAGATAACCATTTACCTTAGAGGATTGAGGTCGGCCAACACGTGTTTCGTTGTCGGATCCAAAGCAGGCATCGTAGTTGGAGGGAATTTTCAGCCAGTTTACCAGGATGATGTGATCAGCTCTCTTGAGCTGACTTGAGCCCTTGGAAGCTGATGGGGGAGGATTGTTTGTTTTGGAGTTCCTTGGTGATGTTCTCTTGGGTGTGTTGGACTTGTGGGGGGAGGTTCGCTGAGGGGCCATTTGAAAGAGTTTGGGCTACGCAAGTGATGAGAGCAATAAAGTGATGAGAGTGGTGAAGTTTTGAGAGCAATAAAGTGGATGAGAGTGATCAAGTGATGAGAGCAGTTAAGTGATGAGAGTGATGAAGTTTTGAGAGCGATGAAGTGGATGAGAGTGATCAAGTGATGAGAGCGATAAAGTGATGAGAGTGGTCAATCAATTTTATGATGAGGGTGGGGGTAAAAAATTTTCCAATGAGGTCGGAGGTAGAAGGAGGTGGGAAGACAGGGGTGTATGACGCCGACAGGTGGTGGAAGCATTTAAATACTTTATTTGAAAAAACCCACTTATTTCAGGTTAACTTTGACACGTCTGATCTGAAATAAGTGGGTTTTTTTGATTTTTAATGGCGGGTTTGAAATGGCCGGTTTGAAATGGCGGATTTGGGTTGAAACCCACCATTAAAAAATGGCGGGTTTGGTTAAATTTGATACCCCCTAATATATATATAAAAGAGGGGTCAAAGTATTATACTACTGGGGATCTTTACAGACTAGCAACCTCTCTTCAAGGGGCCTCCTGAGGCGGTTAAAGAACCTTGGAATGAAGATGGGTGCCTTAGAAAGGACTTATTCCACTAATGGCCGGGCATAACAGCACCAATGGCCAAGACAGGAAGGGAAACACTCACTCTGAGCACTTTACCACAAGAATCCTGAAATAATTGGAAGGGTTTCAGAGCAGATGGGGTGGATTGCTTGACTAAACTTCAAGGGTTGATTGGTGAATAAGAAGAAATAATACTACTACAGACTAAGTCATAAATCACTTGCTTATCTTCATATAAGCACTTCATCAACAATGACACGGTGTCTGATTGATAATAATAATTCCTGGTAAACTGATTCTGGAATAATGGATCCAAAGAGGTCTGTATAAATACCTTTTTGGGGTGATTTTTTGAGCTTCTCAGGGCACGTAGAGAGGGTTCTGCTGGTGGGCTGAGGCTGGCAAGCCAGTCAGGGCAAGATTGGCACACCCACTTGGTGCTGTCAATCAGCTGACCTTAGATCTGCTGGATTTCTGTACTATTTTAGCCACAGGATCTGTTAATCTGTTGTGGCGTAAATTTGATCATTCTGTACTCATCCTTCATTTTTACTATTGGTATTGCTTTAAAGCGGGTAAATGTGAATGTTTACTGATTTTCCATCATCTGCTGATCACGTAGATAATTTTTAATAATTTTTATGAACACTCCTTGTAGTGTTTCATGGTCTTCAAAGATCAGGGTCAGTGATTGACATGGTAATCCTTGATCTTTGATTTATTATTAAAAAATGTTTTAAACTTAATTTTCATTAATTTTATTTAAGTTTTGATCTTTTTACATCATTAGTAGTGCATATGTCAGTTTGTTACATATACTAGGCAACTTTAACTAGGCTGTAGCTCTTCTGAGCAATACCTGGTTGTCAGATTAGTCACGATGGATCCAGACGCAGGGATCAGTCAGTTCAGATGCGCGCAAGGTAGGATCCGCTGCGTGCGTGGCAGAATTAGCTGCGCGCAGGTCTCTAGTACGCAGGAATCTGCTACTACGAGTACGTAGGGATAGGTAATGATGCGGGGCTGCACGCGGGAATTGTGACATAACACATTTCCATGTGTAACTCCTAAAATATACCCAACACCTCAATTCTGAGTGAATTTTAGGTTTAAACCCTATACGTGACAATACGTGTGAAATATTAGAATGGCCAAAAAGTGCCATACTGGTGTTGTAATTTTTAGTACTTTTCTTTTTAATTATTTTAAAAATGTAAGGACTTGGAGTTCAAGGGTGGGGTCAGTGAGTGACCCTATCTAATTTTGGATGAGGAATCCATTTCTTTATTAATTTTTATGAATTTCTCATTACTTCTTTTTTTTTAATTGAGATATTCTTATTTTTCATAGTTTCGTGTTGCTATTGACAGGTTGCTCTGTACATAGTAGCAAGCTGACATTCCCCCACTCCAAGATATGTCTATATCTGGAAAAAAAGTTTGGGTTAATGCCTTCTGCTGGCTCTGTAGATCCTTAGGTGTATGGGTCCGTCAGGGATATTATGTTCAGGAAACCATTCATCTTTATCAGCTGATTCTCCCTTGTATCTAACCAGGTAGAGTCTGACGTCTTTTCCATCAATCCTATCTTTTTTATCTTTAAGGATCTTGCTAATTTTTCCTTTGTCCTTTTCAGGCTCTTCTGTAACAGGTATTTCAAGTGAAGGAGTATGTTCTCCATTCCTTGGGTGGTAGTGTTTGATGAGACTTACTGGGAAGACTGGATGTTTTCTAGGAAGCTCATCACTAAGGATTACTTCCACAGCATTTGTACCATGAAGTTTATTAATGGTGAAAGGTCCAACAAAAGCTGTTCTAAGATTTCTATTTCCAGCTAAGTTGGTAAAGTTGGTGGTAGAGATTAAGACTTGATCACCAATCTTGAAATCAGGTTCCTTATGGGTTTTATCCCACCTTTGCTGGTTATACTCCACAGCATCCTGGACACACTTAACAGCATGTTGGTTAGCTACATCTATCATTTTTTTGAAATCAAGTGATGTAGGGTGAATATTTGTTAGCTGGTGGCTAAGGTTATCCTTGGGTAATCTAGGAATCCATCCTCTTTCCAGAATGTAGGGTGCTTCCTTGGTGGTAGAGTGCTTGCTACTGTTGTAGGCCATCTCCAGTGCAGGTAAAAGGCTAACCCAATCGTGGCAAAACCATCAGAATTCTTGTATTCTAGTCCAAAGCCACAGAATCTCCTGAGCATGTCTTCCAGGGTCTGAATCATTCTTTCAGCTAGGCCATCCCTCTGAGGGTGATAAGCTGTAGAGAAAGCTAAGGCGTTTCCAAGCATATCATGAAGATTTCTCCAGAACTCAGAGGTGAATTTAGGATCTCTGTCACTGATAATAATCTTGGGAACTCCAACATCAGCAATGAGTCTGTTCCAAAATAATAGGGCAACTTCCATAGCAGTGTCTTCCTTGTGATTAGGTAGAAACTGTGCTTTCTTGGAGAACCTATCCACAATGACTAGGACTGAGTTTTAGGAATAGGCTCCTCCTGGTGGTAGTCCAGTTACAAAGTCCATGTTGATGATCTCCCATCTTTTCTTGGGTTCAGCAATCTTTTGTAGTAGTCCAAACCATTTCCCAGTAGTCCTGTTGGACTTCTGACAAGTTTCACAACTGGTAACATACTGTATAGTGGAGTCTCTCCAATTAACCCACCAAGCAGTTTTTTTAACCTTATCTAAGGTTCTATCAGCATATAAATAACCAGATGAGCAGTTATCATGGCACTCAGCCAGAACATGTTTGATATGGTCATCCTTAGTTAAGACTATAAAACTTGAATGTTGATGCCTATAGTATACTAGACCATCCCATATGGTGAACCTTCCGGCTTTATATGGTTTCAGAAGAGGTTCAGGTAGACTGTTGATCAATTCAGATGGTGGAGAAGTACTTTCCATAATAGTGATCAGAGTTTTTATGCCAGAATTGTAAGATTATTTGATTGAGTTGAACAATGATTCATTCAATTCACAAATGTGGATTCCCATTATAGGAGCTTCAATGTTCAACCTGTTAATGTTAAAGATAGGGAAGATATCATTATCCTCTGGATCATAAGCAGGGTTACTTGGGTCATTGGGTAAAGAATTCCTGCTCAAACTATCAGCATTCTGATTTTTAGTCCCAGCTTGATGAACTATGGTCATCTGACCTCTGTACTGTTGTATGGCTATCTGCCATCTTAACATGTGCCTACTAGGGGTCTTCATGTTCATCAATGTCCTGACAGCATTGCCTTCATTAATCACAGTGAAATTGGTGCCTTCCAAGTAATAATGGAGTTTCTCTAGAGCCCATACTAAGGCAAGACATTCCATTTGACTTGCACTGTACCTTTTCTCAGTGTCTTTAATTTGTCTGGATATGAAGAGTATAGATTTTTCCACTGGTTTTTCATCCTCTATGACTTCTTGGTGTAAAGCAGCTCCTAGCCCTTCCATGCTGGCATCTATGTAGAGTTTGAAAGGTTTAGAATAATCTGGCTGAATCAGTACTGGAGCTGAGGTCATTGCTATCTTGAGTTCCTCATAGTTCTTGAATCTGTCATGATTCATTTCAAACACATTGGTGTTGTTGCAGATCTCATACAGGCATTTGGTTAGAAGAGCAAACTTTGGTAAGTACTTTCTATAGTAGCTGCAGAAGCTGACAAAGGATAGGAGTTCAGTTTGATTCTGAGGCATAGGTCTATTCATTACTGCTGCTATCTTGTTTTGGCCAGCAGCTAGGGTTAGTCCAGAGACAATGTGTCCTAAGGCCTTGAGTTCCCCGTAGACAAAGTTACACTTTTTCATTGATACTTTTAATCCCACGGAAGAGATGGTTCTGAGGACTAGCCTTAATTTCTCCATGTGAGTATCCCAATGATCAGAGTAAATGATAAAATCATCAATGTATACCATCATCCATCCCTGTCTGATGAATAATCCTAAGATTATGTCCATAATTCTTTGAAAATGAGAAGGAGAATTTTTAATACCAAAAGGCATCCTTAGATACTCATAAATTCCCAAATGACAGATAATTATCAGAAATTTCCAGCTATCAGGGCTTATAGGTATTTGGTGAAAACCTTTCAGCATGTCCATGGTAGTGATGTACTTAGCTTTGGACAGTTTATGCAGAGCATGGTCAATCCTTGGAATTGGATAATAATCAGCTTGGGTGTAGTTGTTCAGCATTCTGAAATCTCCAACCATTCTTGACTTATCATTATTCCAAGCTATAATTACTGGGGTAGTGATATCTACTTGTTCATTGTGTCCTACTTTTCTTAAGACTTGTAAGTCAACAAACTCTTGAATATAAGTTTCCAGAGCAGCTCTAGATTTTGGACTAGAAGGGTACGCAGGTCTCCTGAGGTTAGGTGGCTAAGGAGGCTTAATGGTCAGAGTTAGGATCATATCATTTCCTTTGATGTTACCAATGGGGTGATCCTTGGTACAGAAAGAATTCTGATTTTCAAAGCATACTTGTAGGATATCCTGTTTTTGTTCTTCATTGAGCAGGGAATTCATAGCAGCTTGAGAGAAGTATTCCTGATTGAAACTCTCTAAGTGTTTTTCATAAGTTGAATCAGAAGTTTGAGCATTGACATGACATATTCGGAACTGCTTATTCCAGTCTCCTCCTACAGTGAAGTATCTACCTTTGCTTTGGAATAAGTCTATACCATATAGGCAAAGAGAATCATTCCCAAGGATAAAATAATCACATACTCCGTTTTGGAGCACTACAAATTCAATTTTCAGTTTGAGTGATCCTTTAGAGTGAGGGAGTATGATATCAGAAGACCATACTCCAACAGCATTGAGAGCATAATTACAACTGCTGAACTTAGCCTGAGGTACTGGTAGTAAGTTCAGTTTCCAGTTTGGGTCTTGTTTCTCCAGATAAGTTGAACCAACACAAGAGCAAAAGGCTCCACTGTCTAGAAGGAACATAACAGGGGAACCTTGGATTAAACCAGTAGAATAGCATGTTTTGCCTGAAGTGTAACTTTTACCGGCAGAAGGTTTTAGAGTCAAGGCTTTAGACTCAGAGATGTGGTGGATCCTCATGTTGGGATTCCATTTTTGGGGTAAGTTAGAATCCTCATTGACAGAATTTATGTCCAGAGAAGACTCAATACTTCATTTAATAACATTGATGGGGTTAGTGATCATTAAATCACAATCAGAGAGTGATCCATCAGTATCATCAAGGTGAGGGTCAGGATTGTCATACTCTTCTCCTTCAATAAAATTAATCCTTTTCCTAGGTAGAGGACAATCAGGTTTTATGTGTCCTGTTTGGTTACAGTTCCAACATACTTTTTCCTTTGATTCTTGAGTCTTCTTGACTTCCAAGGTAGTCGGATTAGTAGCAGGGGATTCCTTAGTTTTGGCAGTATATTCTTCCCTGTTCCTAGTATTTTGTTCCCTGGGGAGTCTTTTTACTCTTTTATCAAGACCATTCATATCAATAGCCTCTTTAAAAACACCTATTAAGGTATAAAGATCTGAATCCATAGGCATCCTACACCTTAAACTGTGGTTGATTTGTCCGGGACATAAGTTGAGGAGTCTTTCATTGACTTCTTCTTTTTCAGCATCCGGGTAGAAACAGTCTAACCTCTTTTTCTGGTCTAAGCACCACTTATGAGGTTTGTCCTTGGATGGATCAAACTGGGAGGTTTCAAAAGTTTTCATCATCTTTCTTTTCCAAATCCTAGTACCAAATTGTACTTTGATCAATTCTTTCCAAGAACTCCAGGATAAAGATCCAACTTCTTCTCTTTTATTGAAAAACCAATCAAGAGCTACTCCTTCAAATAGTCTGGGCAATCTTACCACAGCAATTGCGTCAGGGAGCTCATAAGAAGAAAGAGTATAGTCAATAAATTTAATGAAACTGCCATGGTTGTATTCTCCTTCTCCAGAGAATTTAGGCCATTCAGTTATGGGAGGAACTGACTTCAAAGCCTGCTCCACTTCAGGAGCAGGACGGGGTCTGAAAGACTAATTCCTAGTTATCCTGGTTCTGGGAGGAACACTGGGAGTACTGATGAACCAAGCAGGTCTAGTTTCTTCTAGGTCAATGACCAGAAAGTTAGTAGAATTGACCTTAAGATCTCTGAGATCATTCTTAATCATACCTAACTCCAAATCAAGTTTATTGCTTAATAAGTTAATTTTGTTAATCAGATGAGCTGAAGGAGTAGGAATAGTTTTCTTAACTTCTTCCTTAAGCTGGTCCATGGTTGCAAGAATATGTTCATGTAGAATTGATTGGTTATCATCAATATGTTTCATCAGTTCCGACTTACTAGCTTTTATACTATCCTTGATTTGTTGTATTTCCAACTCATCAATTCTCATGATCTGAGACTGGGTATCAATCACCCTGAAAATACTCAGACTCAATTTTTCCAATTGTTGATAAACTTTATCAAAGCACTGGCTAATAATAGTAAAATTGTGAGACACATTTACAGAAAAGCTATTAAGAGCTTCTACATCTAATTGTGGTACACCTTTTTCCACTTCTGTGCTAGGGATATTATGCTTTCCCAATCCTTTAGGTTCCTTAAATTCTGATGGGCTGAGGACCTCTTCTTTTTAGGGTCCTTTCCCTTTAAGGAAGCTAACTGATACCAAGGATTCCAGTTCTGCACGTAGCCTTCTACTTCTTTCTTTGGGATCAACCTTTGCAGAGAAATCTGAGATTTCTTTGCCATAGAAATAGCTTTTCTCATACCTGGTTGATCCTCCTGGGTCTTAGCCAATTTGAATTGTTCCCGATAGCTCACATGTTCTTTCACTAATACCTTGACTCTTTCCTCCTTGGTTGAGTCCAGCTGGGGTGGCATAGGAGGACCTTTACCCTCCTGGGATAACCTGTTGGGCAACAGGTGGTTCTCCAACAGTCTGTTGGTCTATTTGGCAGCCGCGGTTGTTGCTGTTGTTGTCCCACGTGAGGCTATGGTCACAGGTTTGAGCCCCCTCATTGCGCTCGCAACTGGAGTCCTTGCGCATACGGGTTCCTCTGGGCAGAGATCCATATGATGGGGCTCTACCTGTTGCGCGGGTATTTCACCTGATTTGATACATAGCACCAAAAAAATGAGTAAGTCTTTTGTCAAAACTTTTGAAAAAAAGACTTAAAAAATATAAAAAATAATATTTTTTGTGTGTTTTATATTTTGAATACTTTTTTATATATATTTTAACACACTTAAAGTTAATTTCAAGGGTACCAACACTTGGTTGGGATCACAACTGTCCTTGGGGGGTATTCCAACGGGGTCTGAGTGAGTTCCAATCAGATCCTGGGATAAATCCAAGGGTACCCTATCTGGGAAGTCCTCTAGGAGGTCCTGGTCAATGAGATCACAAAAAACAAAATCCACTGAGATGGATAAAAAAAATATAAGTTTAATATTTTTTTGTATTTTTACATGTTAAGATGATATTTTTAGAAAAAATTAATCACTTTTATTAATTTTGGATTTTTCTTTATCTTCAGGATTATTTAGTTTATAAATATAAAGCTTCCTTGGATAAATCTTCCACTCTTTATGTTGCCTTAATAAAGAATTGAAATTGATAATTCTTTCAAGCTCAAGTTCTTTTTCTTTTATAACTTGCCTTTTATAATAAAGCAATTTCTCCTGTTGTTGCTCAGGAGTTATAATAACAGGGACAAAGTTACAGAGTTTTTCTTCTTTTTTCTTTTTAAGAAGGTTCAAATAATAATTGATCAATTCTGTGTTGGTCTTAAGATCCACTAGAGAAACAAATGATCAAAAATATATGTTATAAGTATGTTAACTTATTTTTTAAAAAATAAATAGACTGGTCCAAGGAATAAATCATTAAAAATCAATTATTTAAGGATATTTCCCAGCCAGAACCCCAGTTTTCAGCTCTCTGATACCAGGAACCTTTCAGTCCTTTAGCTACAGAGATTGATAAGAATACTGGAATAATAATAATAATTATTATTCCAAAAATAAACACTTAGAAGCTCAAATAAATGATATAATAAGAGCAGTTGCAAGGTTTAATTGGTTTGGTAATGAATGGTTTTTAATATAATATAAAAGAGGGGACACAGTATTATACTACTGGGGATCTTAACAGACTAGCAACCTCTCTTCAAGGGGCCTCCTCAGGCAGTTTAAGAACCTTGGAATGAAGATGGGTGCCTTAGAAAGTACTTATTCCACTAATGGCTGGGCGTAACAGCACAAATGGCCAAGAAAGGAAGGGAAACACTCACTCTGAGCACTTTACCACAAGAATCCTGAAATAATTGGAAGGGTTTCAGAGCAGATGGGGTGGATTGCTTGACTAAACTTCAAGGGTTGATTGGTTAATAATAATAAATAATACTACTACAAGATAAGTCATAAATCACTTGCTTATCTTCATATAAGCACTTGATCAACAATGACACGGTGTCTGATTGATAATAATAATTCCTGGTAAACTGATTCTGGAATAATGTATCCAAAGAGGTCTGTATAAATATCTTTTTGGGGTGATTTTGAGTTTCTCAGGGCACGTTGTAAGACTCCAAACAGTGCTAGGCCGTGGCAGTTCTGTAGAGGGGGAAGGTGCTGTTTAGGCTGCCCTCCTGAGTGTTACAAAAATATTTAGATGTAACCAAGATCAAGGTCCAGAACCTGGTAAATGAGGAATGAAGGAGTATAGGATAAAGATGATAATAGTTTGGTAGCAATGGAACAGCACTATCTGAGACAAGATTATGCCGGGAAAAACTTGAACAAAAGAAGTCAAAGTCTGCTTAGAGTTCAAGGAACAAAAGCTGTTGTACGTAAACAACGCCCACAAGCTAATAACTCTGGTCGTCAGCAGAAGATTGGGGATGATCAACTCAAACCCAACCAACCTCCAGGTTCTCAATGAACCTGCCCAACTCTCCGCAATCAAGCGCTTGAAGGGTACCAGATAACTGAGGGTGGCTGTACAAGACAAAGCGCAATGTTTAAGAAGCTCTAAAGCAAACAGTAACTGATTTGAAGCAAGGATAACCTCAACACTTCTCAAGGGACTCAAGAATAGGCTAGCAGAATGCAACTACAAAGGAAATAAAGGGAGGTATAACACTCCAGTTATTAAGCTTAATAAGACCTCTTCAATCAATTGTGATTGGCTCCAGAAAGATGATCAAGGATCAGGACCAGTATGGTCAGAGAAAGGGATCAAGGAGTGGTATAACACACTCAAAAATTCCAACAGACAGAATTTTTCTTCAACCAGAAAGGCTATTGGTTGGTGATAAGGATCAGGCCACAGAGGGGCAAAGATTCAGGGTCAAAAATGGATCAGGGGGCAATCAAAGATATACCCAGGATAAGGATCAGGATCAAATTTCTCAATGATGGGGGGACACAGGCACACACTCCCATGGATGATTCTATTATGATGAGTGATCTGATGATGAAAAAGAAGGGGAGAGCCCCTCCTTTTATAGACCAGAGGCCTGTAGACTATTTACAAGAGAGATTTACAAATGGGAGCAGATAATTTTTTTTTTTTTTTTTTTTTTTTTTTTTAAGGATCAGTGTCATGAGAAAACAAGAGAAAAAAAAAGAAACAAACAAGAACTCCGAGGAAAAAAACCAAAGAGGGACGCCCGCAGGCATCCTGATTGGCCCGGGCAACTGCCAAGGCTGCGGATGACCGCCGGCAGGTGTCTCACGGGCACCGGTAATGTAAGAGACCCGCGCAGGGAACGGACAAGCCGCGCGGGAGACCAGCAAGTTTGAGGTGGAAAGGATTGGTAGACAAGTAAGATATCTAGAACAATAGATCATCCAAGACCACTCAGGATGAGGGACATGGAGGAGGTCTGATCAAGAGGCACAAGGAGATCAAAAACATAACAACAACTGAGAGGTCCAAGTAGACGACGATGAATCAAGAGCGTGACAATTGATTTGCCCTGGATCTATGACATGCCTCCCTTGACCAAGGGCAAGGATTGAGGTGAGATGGGAGGGAGCCAAAGGGGAGCTTTTTCTGGGAGTGAGTAGGTTGGGACCAGTGATGTGCCTCAGGCCCCCAGATCCTGGTCTCAACGGTAGTGCCCCCCGTTTGGTAGGCTTGCTTATTCGTAGATATGGATTGATCCATAAAAGAGTGTCCACCAGAGGATGAACCCAAAGGCGTTATCAATCAGAACGGATGACCAAAACAAATAACCAAACTTGAGGTTGGAGAGTACGTTATTGAGTGAGGATTGAGGATGAGAGGATGAGTTAGAGTTAGGGGTGACGAGCAGTCTGAGCCAGTTGAAATTCAGGATCAATGAGTTGGTGATTGTGAGACTGGCAAGGTAGAATTCAATCCCTGAGAGGTTTGTGAGCTCTAAGATCCCAGCAAACAATCCAGATAGACAAGAGCAAGTGGATCAAACGGATTCAATGGATTGATGATTCCAAGCAACGTTCTCAATGAATTCAGGACAACTGATCTGGGCTTGTTGATTGATTGTAGGAGTGTTTCAATCAATGTTGATTGACATCTTTTGTTTTGAGTTTCAGCTGAAGTTTTGGGCAAGTGAGAGTGAAGAAAATTGATTGAGATGTTTGAGTTGATGAAAAATAAGAAAGAGAGAGAGGGAGAGGGAGGGAGGAATGGAAGATGGTTTTTTTTTTTTTTTCTTTTTCTTTTTTTTTTCTTTTGATAATGATACCTATGAATGATGATAAGGAAAAATCATAAAAAAATTAAAATATCCGCACTGGCCAGGGTGTCCAGGATGGGGAACCACATCTCTCCCCAACTTACAGACTGTCCCTAGTCTGCACCTGAGTTTGATGCCATAAAAAAAGAAAGGAAAGAAAGATGATTGAAACCAAGGAATGGCCATTCTGATCTTGAGAGTGATTGAAAAAGAATATGTTGACCCATCCAAAGGAAAATCCTAGAAGTGGCTGAGATGAAATGAAGAAGGTGTCCCAGGTGCTCACATGCGTGGCATGAAGTAGAGTTTCACAAAATGACAAGGATCTTGCCCAGATGGTGCACAATTGGGAGGACTTACTTCTAGAACAAGTTTCCTCCACAAGAATGAAATTTCTTGACCTGATCAGCAGAGAACCTTCTGGCCATCTGGGTACCATCCAGTTCCTCCAAAACATATGATCCACCTCTTACTTAACGGATCACTTGGTAAGGACCATTCCAGCGGTTAGAGAAAAGCTTTCCCCACTGAGTTTCCAAGGAACAATTATAAGCTAAGACTAGATCCCCAAGGTTCAAGGGATCCCTGATTTGCTTCAAATGCTTGTATTCCCAATACTGAACTGATTTTTCCCTAGACTCCATCATCTTCTGATAAGCTTCATTACGGACATCTTCACTCCTTTCCAGCTGCTTGGATCTGGCAACTAATAGATCAGTGGTGGAAGAAACCTTTTCCCAAGAAATACCTAAGAAAGATTCCATTTCCAGATCCAGAGGAAGGACAGCCCTTTGACCAAAAATGATTTTGTAAGGTGAATAGCCAGTGGTTCTCTTAGTTGAAATTTGATCAGAGAAGAGGACCAGGGGGAGGAATTTGCAACAATTCTTTCCACTTTCACCAGCCAGTTTGACAAGAGCATCCTTCAAAGGGGCATAACCTCTTTCCACCATGCCTTGGCCTTCAGGATAATAAGGAGTGGTCACCCTATGTTGACCAGGAAGTGATCAAATCATATCAGCCAGTTTACCACCAAACTCGGAGCTGCCATCAGTCAAATAAGATTGTGCCAAGCCATAACACATTGTCCAAGTCTCATAAAGGAAAGCTGCTACTGATTCAGAGCTGAGGTTCTTAAGAAACTTTTCTTCAACCCATCCAGAAAAATCATCTCTAGCCAAAATGAGGTACTTAGCTCCACCGGCCTTAATGTGAACCACATCCATAGCAATCCTCTAAAAGACAGTGGACTCTCCAGTGGGGTAACAAATTTCAGCCGGGCGCCTAAGATCACGTTTCTGGCACACTTCACAACTCCTGCACCATTGAGCAATGGATTTCTTCAGAGATGGCAACCAAAATTGTTTGGATATTTGTCGATAAGTTTCAGTTTCCCCACAATGACCAAGGCCTTCACGGAGACTTTCCAGGATCAAATCTTGCTTGGAAGGGATAGTGACCACAACAAGTGCACAAGGAGTTCCTCTTTTCATAAGCCGGGTGCCTTGAACAAAGAAGTTGGAGGACTTTCTCTTGAGAGACTGAAAATCTTTAGCAGAGATATCAGGGGATCTTTGGAGAGTTGAAATGTACTGCTCTAACTTAAGCCAGAAACCTTGCTGGAAACCAGAGTAATCTTGGGAGGAGAAAGGAAAAACAGGGAGGACCAAGGGTTCTTCCTCATCAAAATCCATTCCAACATCTGATTCATTGTCTCCAATAGGTCTCCTAGATAAACCATCAGGCATAGTAAAAGATTTCCCAGGCCTGTGGACAATATCAAAAGAGAAAAGCTGGATAAAAGCTACCCAGCGAGTCATTGGAGCATTTGGAAGAAGAGCAGGACAATCCAAACCATTTTCATCTTCCTGTGTCAGGACAGCCCCAACAGATTGATAACTAGAGTCCACTACCAGCTTGATCTTGCCAGCTCCAGGTCCATAAGTGATCTTTTTCAAAACAATGTCTTTCCCAACAATTTTTTTGAGTAACTGGAATGATTGTTTGCAATATAAGTTACAACCCCTAGGAAACCTCTAAATTCCGTTGGATTCATTGGGGTAGGCCAGGAGATGATTTTGTTGACTTTAGAGGGTGCCATCCTTCTTCCTTCCTTGCAGACTATATGACCAACAATTTCCAAGGCAGGGACACAGGCAGCAAGTTTTGATACAGAGACAGTAAGGCCAGATTCCTCGATTCAAAACAAAATTCTTTCCAAGATAGTAGCATACTCCCGGATAAATTGTTGGATTCCCGCATGATCCGGGATTTTGTCCTGGAGGATCCACATCATCTGAGCCTGATAGACTGCAACCGAGTTGGTGGCACCTTGAGGCAATTGAGTCAGTTGAAATCAACCAAGGGGAGTATTGAAAGTAGTGAGCGGCCAAGAAATAGGATGCAGGGATTGTTCTTCATAGCCACCCATAATGTCACCTAGACCATAGCAAGCTCTCCCAGAGAAGGATTCAACAAATTCTTCAGTGGAAGGAGGCACGCCAGAGTCTTTTATAGTAACTTTATTAAGGGGTTGGAGATCATTAACTACTCTAAGTTTACCATTACTTTTCAGGACACAGAAAACAGGACTGGAATAGCTAGAAGTTGATTGTTTGTATAAACCGGTTCGGACTTGTTCGCGGACCAACTTGATGAATTTTTCAACTTTAGCAGCAGGGATTGGGATCTTTTTCTTTTGCCAGGGATCATGTTCAACTACAGGGATGATGTAAGGGAGACCATAGGATTCTTTCAAGAGACCTCTCTCTTCTTCACAGAATGCAATAGATTTTTCCCTTAGAGACAAGATATTTTTGATCAAATTTAACTCATCAGGAAGAAGCCATCCATCTGGACCAAAGTTGACCACTTTCAGATGTTCTTCAGTGACCCGACCAGAGGGAATGAATGGACCAGTGAGGGATTGGGATAGACCACAGTAAGGATTGCGGGATAGAGCAGGACGCATAAGGGGAGGATTGAGGTTGAGAGGCATTGGTTGGTTGACTGACTGGACCTTCTTTGCAACTGGTTTGTACTTGGTGGCAAAGGAGAGGAATCCTTGCTTCCTCCAAGCATTGACCAGTGAGACCTGACTACAAAAACTGAGACCATGTTCCAACATCTTCCAAGTTCAATGTTCTGCTGCGTCCTTGAAAGGTGCCTTCTCCATAAAAGAGGATCCAAAAGATAACACATTGTTCACATGTGTGGCACAGGGTAGAGTTTTGAAAATGACAGTAGTAGAAGCCCCTGGTGGTGCACAATTGAGAGGACTTACTTCTACCCCAAATTGCCACCACCTAAGACCATACTCCTTCATACCAAGGCCACCAAGAAAAGAATCGAGATTGAGATCTAGTTTAGACTCATTGCAGAGATTCAAAACCGGAATAGAGGATGATTGATCAGGCTGAAAAGAAAAAGGAAAAGAAGATAAAACAGATCCAGACAGAGAAGAAATATTTTTGGATTTTTTGGATTTTTTTTGTGTTTGATTTTTGATCTTATTTGGATGAGAAGGAAATGATGAGGAAAAAGAAAGATATGCCTCTGAGGTGGGAGTTGGTCCATGAGTTGAAGTCTGAGGCTGAGAAGAACTACAACTATCAGTAGGGCCAACTATTCTGCTAAAAAATGAGGATGAGAGGAATGAGAGTTTTCTTTCTGCTTTCCTTTCAGGACAGATTTGGGAGGATGACCAGGGAAGTCTATTTCCCAACAACCAGAATCCAGAGAACAAAGAGGAACTTCAATCTTTCTGCCATCAGCATCAGGGAGGAGAATTCTCTCCCCAACTTGATCAGAAAACATCAGGGTAGCACCAAAATCCATTAAGAAAGGCCTTCCCAAGATCATGGGACCATCCAGACAAGTGATCCAGAAGTGACAGGTGCCAACAATATTTTGACCAATTTGAACAGGGATATCCTCAGAAATACCAACCAGCTCACAGGACTGGTTCCCTATTCCATACACAGCAGAATTGAAACTGACCCTTGGGCTAAGTTTAAGCTTGCAGGCCATGGATTCCGAAATCAAGTTGAGCTGAGAACCCAAATCCACCAGGAGAGAAACTGTTTTAGTTGAATCACCAAGATAACATGGGAGAAAGCCAAGAGGACAGGAATACAGGCTGGGATCTGAAGAGGGATCTGTTCCACCAGAATCCTCTATCAGAGTACCAGAGGAGACCTTTAATTTGTCCGGACCAATCTCCACACGTCGAGGAGAAACCCATTTCTTCATCCCTTCAGCCACAGATGGAGAGATTGACAGGAGTTCAGCCACAGATAGATCAGGGATTTTAAGATCAGAAATTTTCTTTAATACTCCTTCCACAGCATTGGGGTAGTCCTTGGAGATGCCCCTCTTGAATCAAACTTTGGGCTGGGTGAAGGGAGGAAGATCAGGTAAAACAGGTGCTGGAAGAGGATCTGAGGGTTGGACAGGTTGAAGAGGTGGAAGATCAGAGTTGTCCTGGAACCTTTCCATAAGTGGTTCCCTTTCTACTTCCATGTCTTCCACATCAGAGGAAGGAGGCTCAGGTGAAGATCAACGTTTAACGGGTTTTTGCAGGATTGAGGATGGAATAGGAGGAGACTTATGAGGTTTTGGTTCCTCATGGCGTTTCCTAGCTGGATCAGATTGATAGGTGCCAGGGAAGCTGGAAGAAGTGATAGCTGGAGGATACCAAGGTTGCAGAGTTCCACAGGATGATCAAAAATCCACAGAGACCAAGGATGCCTTCTTAGGAGTTGGTGGTTGGTATGAGGCCACCACATGACGGATCAGACAAGATGAATCAAAAGGGATCAAAGCACCATTAGGAAGGAAGAAATTATTTCCCTTCTGCTCAACTAACTTCTCCTCCTTGTCCTTCTGGAGTTCAGGACATCTACCAGTACCATGGCCTTCCCTATGGCAATAATAACAGACTATAGTAGATTTAGGAACAGAATTAGCAGGTTTAGGAGTGGCTAAAGAGGATATTTTCTGATCTATCTTATTCTCAAATGCCTGAAGTAATTTAGTGATCTCATCTATAGTAGGTGTCTCCCGGTGGGTCTGAGGATTGGGTTTAGGTCTGCAATTGGCTTCCATCTTATTCATGATTTTGTTAGATGCTTGAAAAGAGGGGGCAAGGACTGGTTCAGTGATTTTAGGTTTTTCAAAGGTGAGAGATGTTTGACCTTTCATCACTCTATCCACAGTATTCCTAAGAACCATGAAAGCAGGGAGCTTGAACCAATTATCTCTTGTTGTGATCATGGATCCAGATTAAACCAATTCATCCTTAATTCTTTCCTGCACTCCTGGAGAGAAAGACTGAAAAAATTGCACTCAAATTTTGTCCAACGTATCAATGTGATTGTTCCGGATAAGATAGGACTGGATAGGGTCCAAGATTTTTGGAAAGCTTGATAGTCAGAGGCTGAGGAGATACCACCATTGGAGATCCATTGAGAAACCAGGGCATCCAAGTCTTGCAAAGTAAATCTGGCTAAATCTATTTTTCCCCAATAGGCCAACATAGCCTCCTTCAGGAGCCTCCAGTCATGAGTTTTGAATCCCTCAAACAATTTGATAACCTCCATAACTTTGTCAGAAGAGATAAAAAATTGTAACCAATAAGCCATATCATATTCACTGGCACCATCCACTTCAGCAGCCATCTCGTAGGAGTCCAGGAATTGTTTGAAATTGGTCCCATTGAAGCCTAAGTTTTTGTTCTGAGGTTTGATTTTGACCATGTTGGCCCAAACAGATGAGGAGGATCCAGCAGATTCCATGTTGAAGGGTTCCTAAGAGATCCAAACAAGCAGAGTTCCAAGGTGGCTCACAAGTGTGGCAAGAGTAGAGCTTCAAAAAAACAACAAGGATCTTTCCCAGATGGTGCACAATTGGGAGGACTTACTTCTGGACCAAGTTGCCTCCACGCATCAGATCTGAAAAAAGAATCAAACAGAAAAAGAAAGAAAAGCAAAAAAATTGGATTGGATTTTGGAGTTGATTCTTCAAGTTGGGACTGTAAATCCCAAGGTTGCTTGTTCAATCCTGGCCCGGGGGACCAAATGTAAGACTCCAAACGGTGCTAGGCCGTGGCAGTTCTGTGGAGGGGAAAGGTGCTGTTTAGGTTGCCCTCCTGAGTGTTACAAAAATATTTAGATGTAACCAAGATCAAGGTCCAGAACCTGGTAAATGAGGAATCAAGGAGTATAGGATAAAGATGATAATAGTTTGGTAGCAATGGAACAGCACTATCTGAGACAAGATTATGCAGGGAAAAACTTGAACAAAAAAAGTTAAAGTCTGCTTAGAGTTCAAGGAACAAAAGCTGTTGTATGTAAACAACGCCCACAAGCTAATAACTCTGGTTGTCAGCAGAAGATTGGGGATGATCAACTCAAACCCAACCAACCTCCAGGTTCTCAATGAACCTGCCCAACTCTCCGCAATCAAGCGCTTGAAGGGTACCAGATAACTGAGGGTGGCTGTACAAGACAAAGTGCAATGTTTAAGAAGCTCTAAAGCAAACAGTAACTGATTTGAAGCAAGGATAACCTCAACACTTCTCAAGGGACTCAAGAATAGGCTGGCAGAATGCAACTCCAAAGGAAATAAAGGGAGGTATAACACTCCAGGTCTTAAGCTTAATAAGACCTCTTCAATCAATCGTGATTGGCTCCAGAAAGATGATCAAGGATCAGGACCAGTTTGGTCAGAGAAAGGGATCAAGGAGTGGTATAACACACTCAAAAATTCCAACAGACAGAATTTTTCTTCAACCAGCAAGGCTATTGGTTGGTGATAAGGATCAGGCCACAGAGGGGCAAAGACTCAGGGTCAAAAATGGATCAGGGGGCAATCAAAGATATACCTAGGATAAGGATCAGGATCAAATTTCTCAATGATGGGGGGACACAGGCACACACTCCCATGGATGATTCTATTATGATGAGTGATCTGATGATGAAAAAGCAGGGGAGAGCCCCTCCTTTTATAGACTAGAGGCCTTTAGACTATTTACAAGAGAGATTTACAAATGGGAGCGGATAATTTTTTTTTTTTTTTTTTTTTAAGGATCAGTGTCATGAGAAAACAAGAGAAAAAAAAAGAAACAAACAAGCACTCCGAGGAAAAAAACCAAAGAGGGACGCCCGCAGGCATCCTGATGGACCCGGGCAACTGCCAAGGCCGCGGATGACCGCCAGCAGGTGTCTGACGGGCACCGGAAACGTAAGAGACCCGCACAGGCAACGGACAAGCCGCACGAAGACCAGCAAGTTAGAGGTGGAAAGGATTGGTAGAAAAGTAAGATATCTAGAACAATACAACATCCAAGACCAATCGGGATGAGGGACATGGAGGAGGTCTGATCAAGAGGCACAAGGAGATCAAAAAAATAACAACAACTGAGAGGTCCAAGTAGACGACGATGAATCAAGAGCGTGACAATTGATTTTCCCTGGCTCTATGACATGCCTCCCTCAACCAAGGGCGAGGATTGAGGTGAGATGGGAGGGAGCCAAAGGGGAGCTTTTTCTGGGAGTGAGTAGGTTGGGACCAGTGATGTGCCTTCGACGCCCAGATCCTGGTCTTGACAGTAGTGCCCCCCGTTTGGTAGGCTTGCTTAGTTGTAGATATGGATCAATCCATAAAAGAGTGTCCACCAGAGGATGAACCCAAAGGCGTTATCAATCAGAACGGATGACCAAAACCAACAACCGAACTTGAGGTTGGAGAGTACGTTATTGAGTGAGGATTGAGGATGAGAGGATGAGTTAGAGTTAGGGGTGACGAGCAGTCTGAGCCAGTTGAAATTCAGGATCAATGAGTTGGTGATTGTGAGACTGGCAAGGTAGAATTCAATCCCTGAGAGGTTTGTGAGCTCTAAGATCCCAGCAAACAATCCAGATAGACAAGAGCAAGTGGATCAAACTGATTTGATGGATCAATGATTCCAAGCAACGTTCTGGATGAATTCAGGACAACTGATCTGGGCTTGTTGATTGATTGTAGGAGTGTTTCAATCAATGTTGATTGACATCTTTTGTTTTGAGTTTCAGCTGAAGTTTTGGGCGAGTGAGAGTGAAGAAAATCAATTGAGATGGTTGAGTTGATGAAAAATAAGAGAGAGAGAGAGGGAGAGGGAGGGAGGAGTGGAAGATGGTTTTTTTTTTTTTTTTTTTTTGATAATGATACCTATGAATGATGATAAGGAAAAATCATAAAAAAATTAAAATCTCCGCACTGGCCAGGGTGTCAAGGATGGGGCACCACAACGTAGAGAGGGTTCTGCTTGTGGGCTGAGGCTGGCAAGCAATTCAGGGAAAGATTGGCTAGTCCACCTGGTGCTGTCAATCAGCTGAACTTAGATCTTCTGGATTGCTGTACTATTTTAGCCACAGGATCTGTTTATCTGTTACGGCGTAAATTTGATCATTTTGTAATCATCCTTCATTTTTACTATTGGTACTGCTTTAAAGTTGGAAGATGTGGATGTTTACTGATTTTCCATCATCTGCTGATCACGTAGATAATTTTTAATAATTTTTATGAACACTCCTTGTAGTGTTTCATGGTCTTCAAAGATCAGGGTCAGTGATTTACGTGGTAATCCTTGATCTTTGATTTGTTATTAAAAAATGTTCTAAACTTAATTTTAATTAATTTTATTTAATTTTTGATCCTTTTAAATTATTAGTAATGCATATTTCAATTTGTTAAATATGCTAGGCAACTCTAACTAGGTTGTAGCTCTTCTGAGTGGTACCTGGTTGTCAGATTAGTCACAACTGATCCAGACACAAGGATCAGTTAATACAGATCCGCGCGGGGTAGGATCTGCTGCGTGCGTGAAAGAATTAGCTGCGCGCGGGTCTCCAGTACGCGGGAATCTGCTACTACAAGTAAGTAGGGATATGTAATGATGTGGGGCTGCGCGCGGGAATTGTGACATAACACATTTCCGCATGTAACTCCTAAAATATACAAAACACCTCAATTCTGAGTAAATTTTAGGTGTAAACCCTATACGTGACAACACTTCTGAAATGTTAGAGTGGCCAGAAGGTGCCATGCTGGTGCCTTAATTTTCAGTACTTTTCTTTTTAATTATTTTAAATATGTAAGGACTTGGAATTGAAGGGTGGGGTCAGTGAGTGACCCTACCCAATTTTGGATGAGGAATCCATTTCTTTAATATCATTTATGGATTTCTCACTCCTTCTTTTGTTAATTGAGATATTCTTATTTTTCATAGTTTTGTGTTGCTATTGACAGGTTGCTCTGTACATAGTAGCAAGCTGACTTTAAACAGGTGTTTAATCCCCAGTGAGGTCTACTTTGTGGTAAGCACTCCCTAAAACAACCTTGAAAACCTACTCAGACTGCTTCTTGGATGTGATCTCTACCAGAGGATTTCATTAAGTAGCCTGATAAAATAATTGGGTTGGATTTAACACTAGAAGTTCATGACTTGTGGGACTTCCAAATTAAATTTCCCACTAAGAGAATTCATCTTAGGAACTTATGGCTGAGCCTCTAACCAAAGTTTTCCTGTATTCATTACAGAAGAAACTGGTTTGAGGCACTGTAGGGGCCGACTGCATGATATCATCACCCACATGGAAACATGTCAAAGACCCTTTTATGAATGCATGAGGATTTTCATACTATCATAAAATCAAGAGCTGGATCACAAGGAAGCTGTGGAAAGCACCTTGGCCTAGCTGAAAGCATGGTTTACTGAATTTTTTCTGGTGAAAGAACTGTATGATGAGGAGGCCCACAGGAATGAATAAAGGCCCTCCCACCAGCCATTTTAGTGACATTCATTCATTAATCTATCAGTTTTAAAATAAGTTATTATTTGCCTCAAAAATCAAGGACTTACTGTAGAATAAGTGTGTGATCTCAGAAACCATATAATCAGTTTTTATTTGATCAATTTTTGAATCACAACTCTCAGAGGCCAATAATAAATATAAAATCCTTTAGTAATTCTTCAGTCACCAAATTCTAGAACAAGCTAAATCCTTGGAAGTTTTAAAACTCTTCAGAAATCATTCTAGATATTGACCTAGTTGGTCATCCACCAAACCATCTCATCAAAAAATTAATAAAATACCTACCTCAAGGGGATTTAATTTTTTTTTCTTGACAGAAATCCTTGCATCAACACCAGCCACCATCATCATACCCACTTTTTCCTCCTAACCAGAAAAATCCTGGGCTCCAGAAGGGATCAAAAAGATCAAAAATCAATTCCTTGGCCCCCCTTTCAAAATTCATTCCTATCAATATTTGATCCAACAGAAAACTTTCCTGGGTTTCCCAGGAAAACTTCAAAACCAACTGAGTTTATTTCTGCAGTTCCCACTGAAAAGTCTAAGTTACCAGAACTTCTGGTCATTTTTTTTTTGCATTGACTGGACACTTGTCCCAAGATGCTTGTCTACCTTCCCAGATCATTTTCTAATCTTTCTGGTTTTTTCTATCCACTTTCCACCCCCCCCAAAAAAAGGAGTACAGGTACTAATTTTGAATACCAAAAGATCAAATCAAATCAATTTTTTTTAAAAAAAGGATGATTATTAATAAATTGTAGAGTGAAAATGATGAATCAAAAAACATTTTTTTTTTTTTTTTTTGGAAGGGGTGGGGGTCAGAATTTTTTTTTTTGATTTTGATGTGGTAAATTGAAGGGTTTGAGGTCAAATTGAGCAAGCTGAACTGTGAGAACCACCTTTCACTCAAATTTCTCTCTTGCAGGAATCAGAAAGAAAGATCTTGTAAATGGGAAAACAAAAAAAAAGTCATGAAAAAAAAAGGTAGAATTTCCTGGGAAAGCTGTCTCCTCAAAAAACATTTTTTTTTGGGGGGGGGGGGTGTCTAGACAGCTTTCTTGGGAAATCAAATTTAAATGAAAAAAAAATTAAACTTCTAAGAAATCCATATCCCTTCATTTTCTTATCTTCTCTTTGTCTAAGAAATCTCCAATCCTTTTTTTCACCTCTGGTGGCTACAAGGAGTCATAATTTCCTTTGCATTTAGTAGGCTGAAAGATGTTCATTTTTCATTTTTCATTTTTTTTTAAAAAAAAAAGTACTTTCAGATGCAAAAAAAGAGAGTAACAAAAATTTGAGAATCTGTTTCTACTGTTAATTTCAAGTATTGTATCTATCCTGAAGCTTGGATAAAAATTTTGATTTTTTTTGTTGAATCCATTTTTCCCAATTTTTTTCCCAGAATTTGGCCCAAGATTTATGCCAAACTTCACTCCCACCTTTGATGGTCAGTATCTGGAAAACAAAATTTTACCTCAAATTGGATCAAACCCTCCTTTCTTTTCAATCTCAAATTGGATCCACTCCTCTGCAGATCATCAAAAAATTTTCTTCTATTCTTCAATAAGATTCAACAATGATGCTGGAAAACCCCTTTTCCCAGCAATAATTAATCAAATCATACCTGCAATCCTCTAATCAAATTCATACCACCCAAACTGTAACCAAAAATGATTTTACAGACACCTTTGAAGAACTCCATGAACCTGGAGATTTGATGATTGTAGGTTCAAGGATCCATTACCCAAGAAAACTTAAATGATGTTGATATGTTTCTAATTAGAATATTCCAGGCAGATTCCAAGAGTACTATTGCAAGTTCTATTGATACAAGTCTTCATTCATGTAGCACCAATATGATTTTTCCATCATTCTTAGTCAAATAACTCCAAGAATATTTATTCAATTGTTTTTTCCCATTTTTGTTTTATCTTTTTAATAAATAAATTGTTTGAATGCCTCATCAACTTTAATCTCTATTGCTAGGAAAAAAACTAACAAACAAAGAAGAAATTTTGGAAGCAAGTACAACCATCCAAAGGATGCTGCCTTATGTTTCAAATTGACCCCAAAAAGTTCAATTTCAACAGATTCAAATAAATGGTTTTAGCCACTTGCAACATCAGATACAGAAAACCTCTTCAGTGATTTCAAATTCTCAATCAGTTGGTATTCCTCCAATCAAATGGCTGGTCCATATACCCAAATTTAGGGCCTACCTAAAATCTCAACCCATCACCCTCAAGACCTTTGATGGATATTTGACTTAGTTGTCAACAATTATTGGCCAAAATTCTTCTCAAGCCAGGGTTACCCTGTCCCAAAGCAATCCAAGGGTGACTTGAATAAATATTGGAATGAGAAAATGATTTCAAAGAAAACTATGGGGGTGAACTCTTATAAACCAAAGGGAGTGAGCTTCAGCCCTCATATCCAGCTCTGCATTAGGATCTGTAGATGAATCAAAAATTGATTCCCAAGAAATTCAGATGGCCAAGATATATGAAAAATACATGATCAATGTCAAGTATGATTAAGTCCATCCAGATTTTACTCATCCAACTGATCCAAGAAAATATATCCTTTTGACATCTGGTAATTCCCACATTTGGGTGGATTATCTGGTAAGTTGGCTCATAGTTATCTAGTTATCACTCAATGAGCTCAAAACTCTTATATCTATACCTGAATCCTTTGATTTCCAAGGTTTCTCCGAAGCATGCTGTTTCATTGAATTCTCCACCAATTCATTTAAAATATCTCACTTTAAAAAGAAAGATCAAGAATAGGTTAACCCTCAGATAAACACCAAAATTATAGGCACTGTTATATCTCAGTTACTTGGAAACCATGGTGAACAACTCAATAATCCCTCATCTCCTTCACCTTCACCATCTTTAGAACCAATGGATAATAATGGGCATTCAATCTGAGATTATTTTAAGTGGATAGGAATCCAAGATAATTCCAATCAGATAATAAGATGCTCAGAGGCCAACAATATTTATTACTATAAACTTTTCAAATCCAAAAATCTCTCTAACACAGATCTCAAATCAATTGGTTCGACTATTGGTATAATTTCTTGCCATTGCAATAATGTGCATTGTTATGAGAAGTACCTCTGCAATAGGTCTTATTGAAATCTATATTTTTTAATCAAATTAATCATAGTCTAATCAACCCAAGTTTCTAAATTTTTGGATTCCAATTTTTCTTGAATTAAAGATTCTTTAAAAATTATCCGTAGTATACTTTGGGAGGTGAATCAGATGAAATGAAATATATACAGCGGTGTAGTTTGTGGGAATAGCTTCCAAAAAGAAGAGAAAGACCAAAACAAAGAGGAGATCAAAGATACCAATAAGATGAGGATATCAGAGAGAATGATAAGATGAGGAGATCAGAGAGACAAATAAGATGAGGAGACCAGAGAGAATGATAAGTTGAGGAAATCAGATAGACCAATTATATGAGGAGATCAAAGGAAAATCCTGGTATTGGAGTAACCTCTCAAATTGGGCTCTTCAAGACCAAAAAAGTGTTTCCTTCTCAAAGTTTGGCAAGGGATTAGTAAGCAGGTTGCTCCCAGAAGTATCCAATCCAACATTAGTGGGAGTAAGTCCAAAAACAACCAAGCCAAGAAAATTGACCCTTGTTGGACCAATGGTCAGACTTCATGAGATGCTCAGAAAAGGGGGTTTGTCAGTATGAGAATAAGACACATGTGCAGCACTCTAAAATAGCTCAGGGGTAAAAAAACTGTAAAAATGAATTGGTTTTCTACTGTCTTGATTCCAACAAAGGATTTATTTTTTACAAAAAGGAGGAAGATTGTGAAAATAATCAATTTGAACATCAAAGGGAAAGAGAATCAATAAATAAATAAAAAAAAACTGACCATTCACTTTCTGATGAGTCATATGGAATATCAGAACAAGAATAGAAAGCATGGCAATAGAGCTTCTCACAAATAATTCCAGTGATTAGCTTACCAGATATTTTGTAAATGGATTGGGTGTGATAATGGGACGTCACAAGGAACGGAGATTGGCAAAGATGTGATTTTAGAATGGAGAAAAAAAGCTTGATAGGGTTCAACTCAGGACAATAAGGGGGAAGTTAAATGTCTTTGATCCCAAATTTATTAAAAATTCCATTGATCCTGATGCCTTTTTGAATCTTGGTATTATTGCAGACAAGGATGGGGTTGAGTGATGGATACAAATTGATCCTGGGAAGCTGAAATAAAAAAGAATCTCAATCAGTGGCTTGATATTGATAATAAACAATAAATCAAAGATCAATATATCACCTAACAGATGGCATTTAAGAAAATATTCAAAGTCTTTGGAACTTACAGTGTCTTCAAAGACATCACCTGCTATCATCCCATACACCAAGATTGCAGGTATCAAGCAGTACCTAACATATTTATTTTTGTGTACTGGTTGCCTCTTGGAAGATAAAGCATGGGTCTGAAGCAAGTCCCTACTGAGAACTGAAGTTTCATCTGATTTGAGGGATTAAAAGTGGCCCATGAGCTGGAGAAAGCAACTGAAAATAAGAGGAACATCAGAACATACCATTCAGCACAAGAAACTCTGCTGGGATCAAGGATGTTCTTTATAATTATTTTTATTTTGCTACCAGATCCTAAACAATATTTATCATTCTAGCTTTCTTTAAGGTAACACCTAATCAATTCTGTGGAAATTTTTGAATTTTTTTCAACATAAACTAGGCTTGCACTGCTACCATAAAACCTTTATCTGATCTTGTCTAAAAATAAACCTGGCTTGCTTTGTACTAAGGAGTACATGACTATCTTATCCTCATTGGTTAGTCTTTCTGGTTTTCAATTTTTTTTTCATACTCATCTGGGTCTTGAATGACATGGCATGTTGTATTAAAAAGTTTGATCCATTGGTGGAAGGATTGGCAAGAGATATTTTCACCCAAATCAGTGCGGATGAAATCAAAATTGTGATCTTGAAGAGCCATCCAGATAAGCTTGGTGGCAACAGGATTGGGAAAATTGCACACCAAATGGTGCCAACATCCCCCCTCCCTGGTGCACAATTTCCAGGTGGCAACAGTGTCACACCTTTTTTATTTATTTATTTATTCCAAGGGAAACTTTTTTCCCACTATGGCATCATGGTCCATCAAATGGTCCTGATTTCAACATTGTTTGTTATTTTAATCTAGAAAAGCAGCAGGGAAACCACAATCCAAACAGCTCAAGGTTGAAGAGAAGAGAGGACCAGCAAGCCCCATGGACCTTGGGAGGGTTTGAACCATCCTGTGGTGCTTGGCTGAGGGGGTGCAATCAGCTGAAATGGTGGTGAAACTGGTGGGAGAGCTGTTGGCCACTAGTCAAACTGATGTCCTTGCTTCTCTACCATCATTAATTGGCTTGCCCATCTGAAATCCTCAACCCACAAAATGTTTGAGATTTCTTCCTCATGTGAGCAACACACCCTGGCTATTTATGTTGGCTCTTGATTTGCCTTACTAACTATTTAGGTTGGCTCTTGATTTGCCTTACTAACCCAAAGCACTGATCCTGTAAGTCTTATCAAGTTGAACTTGGTACATACCCACACACTTTTTTTTGCACCTCAATGGCACCTTTTGCGCATTCATCCTTGATAAAACCCCCTAAAATTTGGTACAGGAAGATTTGGTGTGCCATGGCACTCCCATTTGGTGCACCAAAATTGTTGTGGCATGGTACCAACCTTACATGCAGACAATTAATAACTTCCCACCTGGTTTATAATGAAAAAAACCCATTCTTTTGGTTGGACTGGGCTGAATTTCTGGCCTCCTGCCAAGCCAAAGCCTCATAACCTGGTCAGTTTCATCACAATCAGATTGTTATAAAAGAACTGAGCTAATGACTGACCAAAAAAAAAACATAATTGATAAGGCGATGAGGGAATGAAATGGTTGAAGATGAAAAGTTTCAGATGATATATTGAGGGGTGGATCCAATCCAAGGTCAAATAAAAATAATTCAGGGATCAATCCAATAAGAGGCTGAAACAAATGGGCAGGGGGGTTGATCCCATGATAGGTAGGACTTTTTTTTTCTTTCAGATACTGACCATCAAAGGTGGGAGAGAAGTTGGGCAGAAACCTTGAGCCAATACCCTGGGAAAAAAAATCGGGAAGAATGGATTAATCCAAACACAAAAACATCAGAAAAAGTCAAGATTTTGCTGTGGTGTTCAAGCTTAAGGACAAATACAATATATATATATATATATATATATCTAGTAAATCAGAGGATCAATTTCTCATCTTGGTTTGAAAATTAACAAAATTAAAAAAAAAGCTCTGAGGATAACCCCACCAACAACTTTGCAATGAAAAAAAGGCCAATGTTAAATTTTCAACCTCTCAACCCCCATTCAATACCTAAAATGGGGTTGTGTGGCGCAATTTGCAACTGGCTTTTTGCAAACCTGTGCAGTTGTGAGCAGCTTTTTGCAACCAAATTGGGTTGTAAACAGCGGCTGACAGCCAGATTGGGTTGCAAACAGCGGCTCACAACCTGAGTTGGTGACGTGAACAGTTTCTCGCAACCCAAAAGGGTTGCAAACGGCTGTTCACTACCAGCTTGTGAAAAAAAAATATATATAAATAAAAATAAATAAAACTAAAAATAAATAGAAATAGATAAAAATAGATAAAAATAAATAAAAATAGATCAAAAAAAATTAAACAAAATTAAATAAAATTAAATAATTATGAATGAAAATAAACAAAATCAAACAAAATTAAATTGAAATAAACAAAAATAAATAATAATAAATAAATAAGAATGAAAATAAACAAAAATAAACAAAATTAAATTGAAATAAATAAAAATAAACAAAAATAAATAAATATGAATGAAAATAAACAAAAATAAAATGAAATAAATAAAATTAAACAAAAAGAAACAAATATTTTAATTTATTATTAACAAAAAAACCAAAAAATGAACAAAAAAAAGGACAAATATGAGTACCAAAAAAGGAAAAAAAATGAAAAAGGCCTGAAAAAATACAAGTAAGTTCAAATTGACTAGTGCCTGAAAAAATACAAAGTAAAATTCCCAAAAAAGGCAAGTTCAACTTGACTAGCCCTAAAGTAAAAGGGCCAAAAAAATACAAGTCTCTTGACCAGCCCTAAAGTAAAAGTGCCAAACAAAAAAACCACAAGTCTTTTGACCAGCCCTAAAGTAAAAATACCAAAAAAAAAAACAAGTTCAACTTGTGTTAAGCTGATCCCATCACAAGCTTAACACAAGTTAAGCTTGTGATGGGATCAGTCCAACACAGGTTGAACTGACTTACCATTAAAATTTCATTCAAAACACTCATCATAATGATGTTAACTCAAAACACCCAACATAATGATGTTCCAAATGTGATAACCCTTTATATTAATAGAATTAAAATATCAGCATCAGAACCCAAATCCAAATGATGAAATTATTCTATAAGTTAGAATACAACTCAAGTTGATCTTTGAGGTGATCAACCCCACAAGCTGCTTTTTTAGAAATCATGGAACATGGGTTGGAAATTATGAGCGGGATTGGAATCACATCTAACTTAAGTACAAGCTGCACCCAATGGTTATTGTTAACAAAGCCAATGAAAATAGGATCTGATTGTTGTTTTAAAACCACTTTCATAGGAGTATAAGCAGATCATGAATCTAATGAAATGAAACATATTGGTCTTCCATAAGTATCTGCTATTATTTGACCCATGTCAGCTTGCTAATATTGCAGAGCAAGCTGGAAAAGTAACAAAATAACATAAATAAATAAATATCATATTAAAGGATAAATAATATTAAAAATATTATTTCAAATTATGATTTTAAATAAAAATTAAGGTAGGGTCACTTGCTGACACCTACCTCAAATTCCCACTGCTTATATTTTTAAATAATTTATGAAAATTTAGAAAAAGAAATGGCCTTGAGATTCTGGCCATTTTAATATCTCACATGAAACCCCACGTATAGGTTTCACAGTGAATTTTGTGTCAGAATCCAGGAATTCTGTAATTTAGAGGAGTTACAAGCAGAAATGTGATTTTTCACAATTCCCACACACAGCTGCAGAAACCAATAAATCCGCAAGCAGCTGAGAAGCAGCACTGCCACCCTGTCCGCTTATCCTCATAAGCCGGGTACGCAGCCGCGGGACTATGGACTGACAGACTGACAGATGGCTTGAGAAGCCAAGGTACCACATAAAAGTGCTACAACTAATACAGGAAATACTACATATCTAATAAATGTCCCCATGAGTAGTAGATAGTCTAGAAATAAATAAAGTTATATAAAAAGACTTAAATAAACTTTCTACATATTTTTTATAAAATATAATAAAAAAAATACCAAAATGTCAAAAATAAGATAACCAAAGTTTGAAAAATATCTTAAAATACTTTAAAAATACAATTGTGAGAGCTTCAAGAAATAAGTATGTCCATGGAATACTTAGGAAACTTATTATATAAAGATATTACATATATTCCCATATCATATATTTTTAATTAATTATTTCACGTAAATTAACAGAATTTTGAAAATAAGGACCAAAATCAATATGATGATTTCACTCCCATAAGCTAATACATAATGAGAACCCATCTGACATCAGATTACACGTAGGAATGTCTACTAAGTAGAAATATTAACATTCTTGGAGCATTTACTAAGGATAACTAATGAAATGATCATCAGGTGTATAGATTAGTGTTATTCACATGTCAAAACATCAATCAAAAAGGAGAATAATTCCCATAACCGTTGGAAATAGATGCTACCCGTGATATAGTCCCAAAAAAAAAAGATGGGCTACCACTGGTTACCCTGCTAGCCTTAGCACCCATCCCTTTGAGCCCCTATAGCCCTCAGAAGGACAGAATTGGGATCCAAAAAGATATAAATAAAGAGCCTTTTTTTGAGTAATTAATACCCCAAACTCAGTTATATTTACATCCAGAAACCGTGCCAAGGTAATCAAATACTTATAAGAGATAAGCATGTGATTTATGGCTTTAGTCTGATCAATATTAACCATCCCAAAAACCCTTTTTATCAATTTAAACTGCTGAACAACCTTTTAACCCCAGTAAAAGGTTCAACCCATGAGTACACGTCCCAAACAGGTACCTAAAGGATCCAATAAAATACAAATGACTTTTAATATCCTTTTTCTGTTGTGGCAGCTTAGTTAAAAGGCGCTGCCACTCCACCATATATTTATATATATATATTATCTTTGGGCAATAAATCCTTTAAGAATATAAATTAAAGGTTCCAAAGTAACCAGTTCTACATGTTTTCAAGTGAATTACCTGAAGGGAGGTGTTAAAGATCCCCAATATCATTTTGGTTCCTCCATTAATTTATTTTATAATCAATTTATTAATATTGATTAATAATATTCAATTGTAACCAAACCAATCAACCTTGCAATAGCTTTATCCAAATATTTTACAGATATTTGCTGCATTTATTGAATAATATATTTATTGCTTATTCCATGACCTCTGGTAGCTAAAGGATAGAAAGGGTCTTGGCATCCAGGAGGCTGAAAACCCACGTCAAGCTTTGAAATCCCTTTCAAAGAGGGAATCTTTTCATTGATGTCATTGAAATCAAGTCTTTTTTCAATCTTTTCAAATTCTTTAATGCCACCAAGAATCTTAGCATAGCACATCTTATTTTTACTCAATGTTTGAAGCATTTTCTTTCTCACTTGAAACCAACCATGTTCATCATACCCAAGTGATTTAGCAATGAATCTAAATCAACAATTTCCATTACCAATGGGATCCCAAACTCCACCCAAGAACTTATGTAAGTTCTCAGGTATTTGATTGAGGTAATTTAATTCCTAAAATCAAAAATTAGTTAGCCAAAATCCTAGTCTCATTAAAGGAATCACCACTAACCAAGGATGAGCTTCTTATTGGCTCCTCAATTGCGTCTGCTTCATCCTTTGAAAAGGAATCAGATTCCAACGGCACCAAACCCAATGAACTTTCAGTCTTTTCCACTGATCTATGAAATTCAGATGAAGAGCCATTGTTTCACTACAGAAATAATTAACCCATTAGTTCATTAAAAAATAACAATGAAAATTTCTCAAAATCAAAGACTTACTATCATTAGTATTTCTGATCCCCTTCTAAGTGTTTCTTCAGTCTCATCCTCTGAACTATGAGATTCAGATGAAGAGCCATCCTTGCACTTCAGAAATAATTTTCCCACCAGTTCATTAAACCATAAAAATGAACATTTCTCACTCAAAATAAAAGACTACTTACTTTCTTTGGTGTCTTGGGTCCCCTTTTAACCCTTTCTGCCCTCTTAATTGCTCTTTAAACATGCTCAAATTTTGAAAGCTCACAATGGGTAGCTTTCAATTTTGGTCAACTGCGGCTTTTTGGCATTTCCGTATCCCATTGACATCTCAGGGTTATGTGATGCTGTATCTCATCATTAACTTTCAGCAGGCAGAGAAATTTTGTGACTAGAGATCAGCATTTGCTGAAATTCTGGAACATTATTTCATAATAGATTGTAAAAGGAAAGCTAGATATGACAAAGCTGTTTCTTCACAAGCAGTCCACACATCATCCACAAATTACTGCAGTTGGTGTTTGGGAATTCCTTCAAAGTGAAATTCAAAAATTCAAGAAGAGGCTGATTTTTTCCAGACTTGAATTTCCATTAACTGGTCCAAAACTGGGTAAGTCCTCTTATTCACTGCCCAAAATTAAATGAATAAACATGTATTTAAGATTGTCAGCTTGCTACTATATACAAAGCAAAACTGTCAAATAGTAACACAAAATATGAAAAATAAGAATACCTCAATTAAAAAAGCAAGGAGTGAGAAATATATAAATATTATTACTGGAATGGATTCCTCACCCAAAATTAGGTAGGGTCACTCACTGACCCCACCCTTGAATTCCAAGTCCTTATTGGAAATTACAACACCTGTATGGCACTTTTTGGCCATTTTAATATTTCACACGTGTTGTCACGTATAGGGTTTACACCTAAAATTCACTCAGAATTGAGGTGTTGCGTATATTTTAGGAGTTACACGCGGAAATGTGTTATGTCACAATTCCCGCGCGCAGCCCCGCATCATTACATAACCCTACGTACTAGCAGCAACAGGATCCCGCGTACTAGAGACCCGCGCGCAGCTGATTCTGCCACACACGCAGCGGATCCTACCCCGCACGCATCTGTACTACTGATCCCCGCGCCTGGATCAGTCATGACTAATCTGACAACTAGGTACCGCTCAGAAGAGCTAAAACCTAGTTAGGGTTGCCTAGTATATGTAACAAACGGACATATGCATTAATAATGATATAAAAAGATCAAAACTTAAATAAAATTAAAGAAAATTAAGTTTTAAACATTTTTTTAATAATAAATCAAAGATCAAGCACTACCATGTAAACCACGGATCTTGATCTTTGAAGACCACAAGACACTACAAGAAGTGTTCATAAAAATTATTAAAAATTATCTGAATGATCAACAGATGACGGAAAATCACTAAACATCCACATCTGCACGCTTTGAAGCAATATCAATAGTACAAATAAAGGATGAGTACAGAATGATCAAATTTATGCCATAACTAATTAACAGATCCTGTGGCTAAAATAGTACAGAAGTCCAGCAGATCTAAGGACAGCTGATTGACAGCACCAAGTAGACGTGCTAATCTTGCCCTGATTAGCTTGCCAGCCTCAGCCCACGAGCAGAACCCTCTCTACGTGCCCTGAGAAGACCAAAATCACCCCAAAAAGGTATTTATACAGACCTCTTTGGATCCATTATTCAATCAGTTGACCAGGAATTTATTTATTATCAATCAGACACCGTGTCATTGTTAATCAAGTGCTTATATGAAGATAAGCAAGTGATTCATGAATTAGTCTGCCATAGTATTATTTACCTATATTAATCAATCAACCATTGAAGTTTAGTCGAGCAATCTACCCCATCTGCTCTGAAACCCTTCCAATTATTCCAGGATTTTTGTGGTAAAGTGCTCAGAGTGAGTGTTACCCTTCCTGTCTAGGCCGCTTGTGCTTTTAAGCCCGGCCACTAGTGGAATAAGTCCTTTCTAATGCACCCATCTTTATTCCAAGGTTCTTAAACTGCCCAAGGAGGCCCCTTGAAGAGAGGTTGCTAGTCTGTAAAAATCCCCAGTAGTATAATACTGTGGCCCCTCTTTTATATTATATTGAAAACCATCTACCACCAAACCAATTAAACCTTGCAACTGCTCTTATTAAATCATTTATTTGAGCTTCTAAGCTTTTATTCTTGGAATCATAATTATTATTATCATTCCAGCATTTTTATCACTCTCTGTAGCTAAAGGACTGCAAGGTTCCTGGTATCAGAGAGCTGACAACTGGGGGTCTGGCCGGGAAATATCCTTAAATAATCAATTTTTAATTATTTATTCCTTGGACCAGTCTATTTATTTTTAAAAATCAGTTAACATACTTATAACACTTATTTTTGATCATTTTTTTCTCTAGTGGATCTTAAGACCAACAGAGAATTGATCAATTATTATTTGAACCTTCTTAAAAAGAAAAAAGAAGAAAAACTCCGTAACTTTGTCCCTGTTATTATAAATCCTGAGCAACAACAGGAGAAATTGCTTTATTATAAGCAGCAGGTTATAAAAGACAAAGAACTCAAGCTTGAAAGAATTATCAATTTCAATTCTTTATTAAGGCAACATAAGGTGTGGAAGATTTATCAAAGGAAGCTTTATATTTATAAGCTAAATAATCCTGAAGATAAAGAAAAACCCAAAAATAATAAAAGTGATTATTTTTTTCTAAAAATCACCTTATCACGTAAAAATACAAAAATATATTAAACTTATATTTTTTTTATCCATCTCAGTGGACTTTGTTTTTGGTGATCTCATTGACCAGGACCTCCTAGAGGACGTCCCAGACAGTGTACCATTGGATTTATCCCAGGATCTTAATGGGACTCACTAAGACCCTGTTGGAATACCTTCCAAGGATAGTTGTGATCCAAACCAAGTGTTGGTACCGTTGAATTTAACTCTAAGTAAGTTAAAATATTTATAAAAAAATTATTAAAAATAAAAAAAAAACACAAAAAATATTATTTTTATAAATTTAAAGTCTTTTTTCAAAGTTTTGACAAAAGACTTACATATTTTTTTTTGGTATTATGTTACAAAATAGGCGCAACACCCGTGCAACTGGCAGAGCCCCGTCATATGGATCTCTGCCTGGAGGAAACCGTACGCGCAAGGACTCCAGTTGCGAACGCGATGAGGGGACTCAAACCTGTGACCATAGTGTCACACGGGAAAACAATGGCGACAACCACGGCCGCCAACTCGACCAACAGACAGTTGGAGAGCCCTCTGTCGCCCACAAGGTTATCCCAGGAGGGTACAGGTCCTCCTACGCCACCCCAGCTGGACTCAACCAAGGAGGAAAGGGTCAAAGTGTTAGTGAAAGAGCATGTGAGCTACTGGGAACAATTCAGGTTGGCTCAGACCCAGGAGGATCAACCAGGTATGAGAAAAGCCATTTCTCAGGCAAAGAAATCTCAGATTTCTCTGCAAAGGTTGATCCCAAAGAAAGAAGTAGAAGGCTACATGCAGAACTGGAATCCTTGGGATCAGTTAGCTTCCTTAAAGGGAAAGGACCCCAAAAAGAGGAGATCCTCAGCCCATCAGAAGTTAAGGAACCCAAAGGATTGGGAAAACATAATATCCTTAGCCCAGAAGTGGAAAAAGGTGTACCGCAATTAGATCTAGAAGCTCTTAATAGCTTTTCTGTAAATGTGTCTCACAATTTTACCATTATTAGCCAATGCTTTGATAAAGTTTATAACCAATTGGACAAATTAAGTTCAAGTATTTTTAGAGTGATTGAAACTCAGTCTCAGATTATGAGAATTGATGAGTTGGAAATACAACAAATCAAGGATAGTATAAGAGCTAGTAAGTTTGACCTGATGAAACATATTGATGACAATCAATCAATTCTTCAGGAAGATATTCTTGAAACCATAAACCAGCTTAAAGAAGAAGTTAAGAAAACTAGTCCTGTTCCTTCAGCTCATCTGACTAATAAAATTGACTTATTAAGCAACAAACTTGATTTAGAGTTAGGTATGATTAAGAATGATCTCAGAGATCTTAAGATCAACTCTACTAACTCTCTGGTCATGGACCTAGAAGAAACCAGACCTGCCAGGTTCACCAGTACTCCTAGTGTTCCTCCCAGAACCAGGATAACTAGGAATGAGTCTTTCAGACCCAGTCCTACTCCGGAAATGGAGCAGGCTTTGAAGCTACTTCCTCCCATCACTGAATGGCCTAAATTCTCTGGAGAAGGAGAATACAAACATGTCAGTTTCATTAAGTTTATTGACTATACACTTTCTTCCTACAAGCTCCCTGATGCAATAGCTGTGGTAAGATTGCCCAGATTATTTGAAGGAGTAGCTCTTGATTGGTTTATCAATAAAAGAGAAGAAGTTGGATCTTTATCCTGGAGTTCTTGGAAAGAATTGAGCAAAGTACAATTCGGTACTAGGATTTGGAAAAGAAAGATGATGAAAACTTTTGAAACCTCCCAGTTTGATCCATCCAAGGACAAACCTCATAAGTGGTGCTTAGAACAGAAAAAGAGGTTGGACTGTTTTTATCCTGATGCTGATAAAGAAGCAGTCAATTAATGACTCCTCAACTTATGTCCCAGACAAATCAACCACAGTGTAAGGTGTAGAATGCCTATGGATTCAGATCTTTCCACCTTAATAGGTGTATTGGAAGAGACTATTGACATGAATGGTCTTGAAAAAAGGGTCAATAGACCCCCAAGGGAACAAAATAATAGGAACAGGGAAGAATATACCACCAAAACTAAGGAATCCCCTGCTACTAATCCATCTACTTTGGAAGTCAAGAAGACTCCAGAATCAAAAGAGAAAGTATGTTGGAACTGTAACCAAACAGGACATGTAAAACCTGATTGTCCTCTACCTAGGAAAAGGATTAATGTTATTGAAGGAGAAGAGTGTGACTATCCTGACCCTCACCTTGATGATACTGACAGATCACCCTCTGATTGTGATCTAATAATCACTAACCCTATCAATGTTATTGAAGGTAGTATTGAGTCCTCTCTGGACATAAATTCCATCAATGAGGATTCTAACTTACCTCAAAAATGGAATCCCAACATGAAGATTCACCACATCTCTGAGGCTAAGGCCTTGACTCTAAAACCTTCTGCCGGTAAAAGTTACACTTCAGGCAAAACATGCTATGCTACTGTTTTAATCCAAGGTTCCCCAGTTAAGTTACTTCTAGACAGTGGAGCCTTTTGCTTACATTGTTGGTTCAGCTTATCTGGAAAAGCAAGACCCAGACTGGAAACTGAACTTACTACCAGTACCTCAGGCTAAGTTCAGCAGTTGTAATTCTGCTCTCAATGCTGTTGGAGTATGGTCTTCTGATATCATACTCCCTCACTCTAAAGGATCACTCAAATTGAACATTGAATTTGTAGTGCTCCAAAACGGAGTATGTGACTATTTTATCCTTGGGAATGATTCTCTTTGCCTATATGGTATAGATGTATTCTAAAGCCAAGGTAGATACTTCACCGTAGGGGGAGACTGGAATAAGAAGTTCCAAATATGTCATGTCAATGCTCAAACTTCTGATTCAACTTATGAAAAACACTTAGAAAAGTTCAATCAGGAATACTTTTCTCAAGCTTCTTTAAATTCCCTTCTCAATGAAGAACAGAAATGGGATACCTCACATGTATGCTTTGAAAATCAGAATGCTTTCTGTACCAAAGATCACCCCATTGGTAACATCAAAGGACATGAAATGATCCTAACTCTTACTATTAAGCCTCCTTACCCACTCAACCTCAGGAGACCTGCTTACCCTTTGAGTCCAAAATCTAGAGCTTCTCTGGAAACCCACATTCAAGAGTTGGTTGACTTACAAGTCTTAAGGAAAGTAGGCCACAATGAACACGTGGATATTACTACCCCAGTAATTATAGCTTGGCACAATGATAAGTCAAGAATGGTTGGAGATTTTAGAATGCTTAACAACTACACCCAAGCTGATTATTATCCAATTCCAAGAATTGACCACGCTCTACATAACCTGTCCAAGGCTAAGTATGTAACCACCATGGATATGCTGAAAGGTTTCCACCAAATACCTATCAGCCCTGATAGCCGGAAATTCATGAGAATTATCTGTCATCTGGGAATCTATGAGTATCTTAGGATGCCTTTTGGTATCAAAAATGCTCCTTATCATTTTCAAAGAATGATGGACACAGTCCTAGGATTATTCATCAGACAGGGATGGATGATGGTATACATTGATGATGTTATCATTTACTCTGATCATTGGGATACTCACATGGAGAAATTGAGGCTAGTCCTCAAAACCATCTCTGCTGTAGGATTGAAAGTATCAATGAAAAAGTGTAACTTTGGCTATGGGGAACTCAAAGCCTTAGGTCACATTGTCTCTGGACTGACCTTAGCTGCTGACCAAAACAAGTTAGCAGCAGTAATGAATAGGCCTATGCCGCAAAACAAAACTGAACTCCTATCCTTCATCAGCTTCTGCAGCTACTATAGGAAGTATTTACCAAAGTTTGCCCTTCTAACCAAATTTTTTTATGAGATCTGCAACAACACCACCATGTTTGAAATGACTCATGATAGAGTAAAAAATTATGAGGAACTCAAAAAGGCAATGACTTCAGCTCCAGTACTGATCCAGCCAGATTACGCTAAATTTTTCAAGCTCTACATAGATGCCAGCATGGAAGGTCTAGGAGCTGCTTTACACCAGGAAGTCATAGAAGATGATAAACCAGTTGAAAAACCTATACTCTTCATATCTAGACAAATTAAAGATACTGAGAAAAGGTACGGTGCAAGCCAAATGGAATGCCTGGCCTTAGTATGGGCCCTAGAGAAACTCCATTATTACTCAGAAGGCACCAACTTCACTGTTATTACTGACTGCAACGCTGTCAGAACCTTGATGAACATGAAGACCCCTAGCAGGCATATGTTGAGATGGCAGATAGCTATACAACAGTACAGAGGACAGATGACCATAGTTCATCAAGCTGGAACTAAACATCAGAATGCTGATAGTTTAAGTAGGAATGCATTACCCAATGACCCAAGTAACCCTGCCTATGATCCAGAGGATAATGACATCTTCCCTATCTTCAATATTAACAGGTTAAACATTGAAGCTCCTATAATGAGTATCCACGTTTGTGAACTAAATGAATCATTGTTCAACTTTATCAAAGAAGCTTACAGCTCTGGAATAAATACTCTGATCACTATAATGGAAAGTACCTCTGCACCTCCTGAATTGATCAATAGCCTACCTGAATCTATCTTGAAACCATAAAAAGCCAGAAGGTTCACCATATGGGATGGTCTAGTATACTATAGGCATCAACATTAAAGTGTCATTGTCTTAACTAACAATGACCATATCAAACATGTTCTGGCTGAGTGCCATGATAACTGCTCATCTGGTCATTTGTCTACTGATAGAACCTTAGATAAGGTTAAAAAAACTGCTTGGTGGGTTAATTGGAGAGACTCCACTATACAGTACATTACCAGTTGTGAAACTTGTCAGAATTCCAACAGGACTACTGGGAAACGGTTTGGACTACTGCAAAGGATTTCTGAACCCAAGAAAAGATGGGAAATCATCAATATGGACTTTGTGACTGGACTACCACCAGGAGGAGCCTATTCCTACAACTCAGTCTTAGTCATTGTGGATAGGTTCTCCAAGAAAGCAAAGTTACTACCTAATCACAAGGAAGAAACTGCTATGGAAGTTGCCTTATTATTTTGGAAAAGACTCATTGCTGATGTTGGAGTTCCCAAGATTATTATCAGTGACAGAGATCCTAAATTCACCTCTGAGTTCTGGAGGAATCTACATGATATGCTTGGAAACACCTTAGCTTTCTCTACCGCTTATCACCCTCAGATGGATGGATTAGCTGAGAGGATGATTCAGACCCTGGAAGACATGCTCAGGAGATTCTGTGGCTTTGGACTAGAGCACAAGAATTCTGAAGGTTATTGCCACGATTGGGTTAGGCTTTTACCTGCACTGGAGATGGCCTACAACAGTAGCAAACACTCTACCACTAAGGAAGCACCTTACATACTGGAACAAGGATGGATTCCTAGATTACCCAAGGATAACCTTAACCACCAGCTAACCAACTTCACCCTACATCACTTGATTTCAAGAAAATGATAGATGAAACCAACAAACATGCTGCAAAATGTGTCCAGGATTCTGTGGAGTATAACCAGCAAAGATGGGATAAAACCCATAAGGAACCTGATTTCAAGATTGGTGATCAATTCTTGATCTCTACCACTAACTTTACCAACTTGGGTGGAAATAGGAAGCTTAGACCAGCTTTTGTTGGACCTTTCACCATTAACAAACTTCATGGTAAAAATGCGGTGGAAGTAATCCTCAGTGATGAGCTTTCTAGGAAACATCCAGTATTCCCAGTAAGCCTCATCAAACACTACCACCCAAGGAATGGAGAAAATACTCCTTCACCTGCAATACCTGTTACAGAAGAATCTGAAAAGGACAAAGGTAAAATTAGCAAGATCCTTAAGGATAAGAAATATAGGATCAATGGAAAAGACGTCAGACTCTACCTGGTTAGATACAAGGGAGAATCAGCTGATAAAGATGAATGGTTGCCTGAACATAATATCCCTGATGGACCTATACACCTGAGGAACTACAGAGCCAACAGGAGGCATTAGCCCATTAGCCCAAATTTTTTTTCAGATATAGACATATCTTGGAGCGGGGGAATGTCAGCTTGCTACTATATACAGAGCAAAACTGTCAAATAGTAACACAAAATATGAAAAATAAGAATACCTAAATTAACAAAGTAAGGAGTGAGAAATATATAAATATTATTACTGGAATGGATTCCTCACCCAAAATTAGGTAGGGTCACTCGATGACCCCACCCTCAAATTCCAAGTCCTTATATTTTTAAAATAATTAAAAAGAAAAGTACTGGAAATTACAACACCTGTATGGCACTTTTTTGCCATTTTAATATTTCACACGTGTTGTCACGTATAGGGTTTACACCTAAAATTCACTCAGAATTGAGGTGTTGCGTATATTTTAGGAGTTACACGCAGAAATGTGTTTTGTCACAATTCCCGTGCGCAGCCCCGCATCATTACATAACCCTACGTACTAGCAGCAACAGGATCCCGCGTACTAGAGACCCGCGCGCAGCTGATTCTGCCACACACGCAGCGGATCCTACCCCGCGCGCATCTGTACTACTGATCCCCGCGCCTGGATCAGTCATGACTAATCTGACAACTAGGTACCGCTCAGAAGAGCTACAACCTAGTTAGGGTTTCCTAGTATATGTAACAAACGGACATATGCATTAATAATGATATAAAAAGATCAAAAATTAAATAAAATTAAATAAAATTAAGTTTTAAACATTTTTTTAATAATAAATCAAAGATCAAGCACTACCATGTAAACCACGGATCTTGATCTTTGAAGACCACAAGACACTACAAGAAGTGTTCATAAAAATTATTAAAAATTATCTAAATGATCAACAGATGATGGAAAATCAGTAAACATCCACATCTGCACGCTTTGAAGCAATATGAATAGTAAAAATAAATGATGAGTACAGAATGATCAAATTTACGCCATAACTAATTAACAGATCCTGTGGCTAAAATAGTACAGAAGTCCAGCAGATCTAAGGACAGCTGATTGACAGCACCAAGTAGACGTGATAATCATACCCTGATTAGCTTGCCAGCCTCAGCCCACAAGCAGAACCCTCTCCATGTGCCCTGAGAAGACCAAAATCACCCCAAAAAGGTATTTATACAGACCTCTTTGGATCCATTATTCAATCAGTTGACCAGGAATTTATTTATTATCAATCAGACACCGTGTCATTGTTAATGAAGTGCTTATATGAAGATAAGCAAGTGATTGATGACTTAGTCTGCCATAGTATTATTTACCTATATTAACCAATCAACCATTGAAGTTTAGTCAAGCAATCTACCCCATCTGCTCTGAAAACCTTCCAATTATTCCAGGATTTTCGTGGTAAAGCGCTCAGAGTGAGTGTTAACCTTCCTGTCTAGGCCGCTTGTGCTTTTAAGCCCGGCCACTAGTGGAATAAGTCCTTTCTAAGGCACCCATCTTTATTCCAAGGTTCTTAAACTGCCCAAGGAGGCCCCTTGAAGAGAGGTTGCTAGTCTGTAAAAATACCCAGTAGTATAATACTGTGGCCCCTCTTTTATATTATATTGAAAACCATCTACCACCAAACCAATTAAAACTTGCAACTGCTCTTATCAAATCATTTATTTGAGCTTCTAAGCGTTTATTATTGGAATCATAATTATTATTATCATTCCAGCAATTTTATCACTCTCTGTAGCTAAAAGACTGCAAGGTTCCTGGTATCAGAGAGCTGACAAAGATAATACTAACACACCATTCTCATAAACTGTACAAATATTTCCTTATATAAATCAGCCATTCATGGATTTTTTTCTGTTGGTTTCTTATTCAATAACCTATGTTGGTGTAAATTTATTTTTTATACTTCTACTTTCAATCAGGGAAAAATAAAGAGAGCCAAGCAAAAATTGTTTGCTCAAATTTCAAAAAATGAAGAATATTTGAAATGAAGCATGAAAAAAATACCAAAGAGAGGAAAGAAAGGAAAAAGAACAAAAGAAGGGAGAAAAAAAAGTCAATATGCTCACTTAGATGTGTTGATTACCATCCCTGGTCTGCACAAAAGGGCAGGTTCTTTCATTTTTTGAGTGAGAATTTTGACACCAAGGCAAGAGGCGGGCCTCTTTTTGCAATTTAGAAAAGCAAAACAGGTGAAATTTATCAAAATAGAAAAATTCATTGAACTAGTTCTGGCCTGAGCAGGAGGGCATCCATTGTGGATGAAGAAAAAAGACATGAAGTTGAGTGGGAATAGGGCTATTAACCAAGGCATGTCATAATTGAACAACTTTTTCATGTTCCATTTAATAAAAATCCAACACTCATGCAAAATTATCACATCTCATGATATTTCTCTAACTTATCATTTGATGATACTCTTGGAACCAGCTCTGATAACATAAAATCAATATGTGGATCTGATTTTATTTTATCCCAACATACTCAGACATTTTTTGGCAGAAGTAAACTACCAGAAAAGGATGATAGATTTTTTTTTGTGTTTTCCTTGGTCCATCATTGATCTGGATGCCTTTGGGTGGACAAACTCAAGGAGATTTCTCAATTCCTGGGCTTGTAAATATATTTCATTTATTAATTAGATAAAAATTTCAAAAATGAAAAAAAATTCAATAGAGACAACAACATCAGCAATATTGGGCCTTCTTTCCCAAAATTTGTTCATCAATTTTTGAAGGACTAAAATTTTGGAGTTTTAAAGATATATTGGCTAGTTTTTTATTAATTTGGAATGAGCAGCCAAAGTTAGTGTGGTTTGAAGAGGTTTTGAAACTAGGAGGAGGAAATTTAGTCTGATGATCAAAAAATTTAGTCTGCCAAAGAATTTCAATAATTCCTTCAGCTTTTGCAAAGTCAACAACACAACCAATTTTTGGAAAAGATAAACCATGACCCAAATCATTGCAGGGAGGAAGGATAGGATGTCCTGTAGATATGTTGATGTAAGGAAATATCCCATATGTAAAGCCTTTTAAATCATTCTTATCAGTATGGAGCTTGTTTGAGAAATCATCAAATGTCACAACCACATTGGAAAACATGCTGAATTCTTGCTTGGTTTTCATCCACTCATATGAAGACCAGTTTGGGATTAGATATTGATTCAAAAATTTCTTGTTTCAAGCATGAGATGAAGTACACAGTGATTGGATTCTTTCAAAGACAAATTTGTTGTGTGCAGGAAGATGCTCTCACATTTCATCATCCTTCTTGATAGTCTCTTCATCCAAACATGGATTGCAAGAGCAGACCCCTATTTTTGATATGAAGTCACCATGGATTCAATTTTTTAAATTTTCTGAAAAAATCTGACATAAAAAATTGGAAAAACCTGCAGAGGCAACTTTATCACTTCCAGCACAAAATCCAATGGCATGCATACAGCCAGTTAAGGCTGATGTGTTTTTTTTGCTGAGTGAATGGCGGTTCTTTGCCATTTGGTACAAGTTGGAGATGATGTTGCACAAAGTATCTGTTTGTGGAGTATTTTTGGGGGCCTTCAAACTTTGGTATTCAAGAATGAAGTAGGGATGAAATGGGTTGTTTGTGACAGCATTGACCAGCATTTCAGGGCACAGTTGTTATAAGACAACACAATTGGGTGGAAGATTATCCCAAAGGGTCACAAAGTATGTTGGCTCATCACATTCTTGTCCAAATTGTCTTCTGGCATTGTTGAACTTTTTGTTACTTTGGGATGTAGAAGTAAAATTTGATTTTGGTAGGTTTTGTCTTTTTCTGACTACAAGAGTTTTTGATCCATGTTGTCTCTCCTTGGCATCCCCTGAAAAACCAAGCTCATCAAAACTAAAAACTGTGTTTCAGGATGAAACCCAGGAATCACAACATGAATGGAAAACCCAAAGAAAAATAATGCAGAATCAAAATTTCAATTAGTAATTGTATTTTCAAAGAATGAATGATATTGAGGAATTAAGTTTAAATACAATACCCATTTTTACAAGACATGCCTTCATTAAATTCCATCACAATTGATATCCAAAAACAAGGAATACTCTTTTTTTTTTTTTTTAAAAAAAAAAAAGGTGACTTACCAATGGGGTGGTGTTTGTCAGCCACGAGACAGTTAGACTTGTCCAAATGTCTGGAAACTCATATGTCCTGCTGGTATAGTGGCTAAGTACTAGGCTCACTGCCCAGTATCTGATACCAAGGTCACTGGTTCAAACCACAATGGAGACAATAATGAAAATGTTGAATAGTTTTGTAATTATATAGTAAATCTTAATAATATTATATAATGTTTTATAAGTATGTTTTTATGAACATGGATTATGGAATTAAAACCTTGATAATTTATATTATCAAGAAGGGGACCCAATATAACTTTAAATTAAGTTATGAGGACTCAGATGCGTCCCAATTATTGATATAGAAGTTCCCAAAGTGTTTCCTCTCTTTGGGAAGGAGTTACAGTAATCATATTAACCCATACTCTCTATACTGTATAAATTAATTACACATTATCCTTCTTTGGGATGTAATTATAAGTAATACTCCCTCTGTACACTTAATACACCTTACTGAGCCTTGAGAGCGTTCACTCAGAGGATTTAGAACTTAATTGTAAGCTATGAACCTTCTAGTAGCACTGCCAAGAGTATATACCCCTTATAGGTATAGTATAATTATAAATTAATTAATTATTTAATACTATCCCCTTTTGGATGTAATAATGCTTTAATATACTTCACTGAGCCTTGAGTGCGTCCACTCAGAGGGCTCAGAGTTCATCTGTAGGCTGTAAACCTTTTAATAAACATTGCAAAGAGTATACATACTCTATGTGTATAGTATGAGCTAAGATACTTATAATTAAAATTAAATTATTTGCCAAGGTACTAAGCTACATTAAATCAATATAAATAATCATTATGATGGAATCTAAGGCTTCTATACCGTTCATCTGAGTGATGTATAAGTCCTAAGACCCAGTAAGTAACCTTTTAGTAAGTAAAATGAAAACTTTACCTCGAAAATCCTTCCCAATGGGTACTAGTTCTTCATTACCCATTGAGAATGATGTAATGATGTCTTGGGCCTTTGAGGACGAAACCAAGGAGAGCCTGACACTCCCCTGGTGATTACTAGAGTCCCCTGAGGGCTCCTGTTACCTTAAAAGAGCAGGGTCTTTACCCTATAGCCCTTTCATCATCCATTATATATTATTATTTGAACAAGAATACAAGCAAGAGTTAACAAGCCCATTAACCTTAATCTCAAGAGGAAGATTGACTGGGGCTATAAACTTTGGTATTAAATTCAATCAATAACCTATCTGGCAACACCAATTTCGAGTGGAAGGTCTCACTTGAATAAGTAACCCCTGTGTGTTACTCTTTAAAGGGTGTGAGCTTATTTATAAGCAAATCTCCTTTTGGTCTTAATCCTTTAAGACTAAGGCCCCTTACCTATTATAAAGGTTTAAGGTGTGGCTATTTACTCATAATAACTTGGTATTATTCGAGTCTGTAAACTTTTAAAGTTGCTGTTTGGAATATATAAGTCAAAACTAATTTAAATATTGGTTTAGCTTTATTCTTTTGCAGGTTTAACCACGGCTAGGTATAGCAATAGAGGTTAAATCCCTGACAATTGGGGGCCTCATCTGGTTTCAGTACCTTGGAGATTGTTTTGTCTGCTTAAAGTACGCAATTTTGTGATATTTTAGGCAAAAGTTTTGTGCTGATTATTGATTTTTTATAGGAAAATTATAGAAAATACAAAATAAAACAAAAAAAAAAAGGACAATTTTCGAAAACTGCTTTTGAAACAGTTAGCCTTTTTACAGATATTATTTCACTGAGATTAAGCAATCTTAATCTAGTGTGCTTGGTTTTGACCTGGTTTTGTTTTTTTTGTTTTAAAATAAAAAAAAAAAAAAGAAGAAAAAAAAAAACAAAACAAGATTTGATTAGGAGAAACCGTTAAAAAAAAAAAAAAAAAAAAAAAAAAAAAAAAAAAAAAAAAACAACCAAGTTTTTTTTTGCACAGCATCCTAAAAGGGAAGACGTTGTCTATTGTCCAACAGTGTGTTTGACGATCTCGCTCTCTGTCCACTCGGAAATTAACAAAAAAAAAAGCGACTGCCGCGTAATTCCGGCTAACGTATCTCCGTGTGATTTCGCGCCAGAGCAGAGAACGACTGATTGTTTATCGATTAGCGGTGTCGGCGACCTACCGTTGCCCGAACAGAGGATTGATATCGTGACCAGTACCATTTTTGGTTAGAGAGACAAGTTAGTATAATTTTTTTAAAAAAAAAGAAAAAAAAAAAAAAATAATAAAAAAAATAAGAATACTATAAACGTACCTAAGTTATCTCTTGACACTACATAGTGTCGAGACAACTTTCTATCGCCTCCTTCCTTCCGTCTAACCGAGGAAGGTTGCCAAGTTTTGTATCGGAAACGAGCTCAGTCCCGCGAAGCGAAGCACGGGGACCAAGTATCCGTAGCATCGAACCTACGGAAAGGGCGAGATCGCCAACGACGGATATCGTGACTCACCGTGAGTCTTCCGTCGTCCTTTGCCTGGCGTACGACGTATTGATTTTCCTATTGATCATTGTTTCTAACTGCGTATATGGCGATGAACACCAGAAGCAAGGGGGCTGAGCTTGTGCCCCCCGGCGAATTTAGTCAGAGAACAAAAAGACCTACCTCCAGGAACAGCAAGCCTTCTGACCTGCCACAGTCAGAACAAGATAAGCTACCTGGAGGCGGTAGCTGCAAACAACGTCGAGAACCAGTCGAAGTTCTTGACTCAGGCCCTGGAGACGTACAGGGCCCTTATAAAATTGATAGGAAGGGAGAGATTGATGAAGGAGACCAAGTGCTGGGATCCAACTCAGATCAAGAAGCCAGTGGCTCCCAAACCAAAGGCAAAGAAGAAGACATCAGGAGGGATAACCCCACAACCAGTAGCCTCTGGTTCCCAGGTTCCTTTGAGGAACAGAGATCCCTCTCCTCCTCACAACCAGGGAGGAAGGATGAGGAAAAGAAAAGATCACAGGAATTCAATTTATGGAGAAATGATGAGGATGGCGAGATCTCTCCAAGGGGGATTTCAATATTTAGAGGAGGAAAGAGCCAAGAGGGCAAAGAGGGGTTGAGATTATCCCTTGAATCAGAAATTTTGTTAGAAAAATTTCGTGATGTTGTATTCAAAGAAACCCTTCACATTAAGAAGGCAGTAGTGCACACAAACCAATATTGTGTTGAAGGCTTTGCAGCCATGGACAAGAAGTACAGCTGTATAGTATCTGATAGCATTGCCCTTAAATCTATTTTAGAGAATTCTGCAAAAGATATAGAAGATTTGACTAATAAGACCATTGAACTGGACCTGATCAAAGTCCAGAATAGTGATTTAAGTAATTTAGATGACAAAGTAACCAGTATTAGTGAATCATTGAGAGATTCTGCAGAAGAATCTATAGCAGTAAGGAAGGATGTCCATTCATTGACATCCATGATGTTACAAATAAGTCATTCATTAGAGCTGCTGGAACATAAATTTGACCAAAATATGAATTCTGTCAGAGAAGAAATATTGAAATGTCAGGTTGTGTCAAAACAAGGTTTAGAAAGTTTGAGTACAAAGATTGATAAGGTACATCAACAATTAGAGCAGAACCATGACAAGCTTGTCCGTAGATTGCTCTCCTTGTCCCCAAGCAACCTTAGTCATACCATGGAAACCACCAACCATGACAAAGGTCATACAATGGATAGGAAGATAGAGGAAAAAATTGATCCAGTACAAGATTCTAGTAAGAATGAAGTTTTCAAACAGATACTGCAGGGATTACCCAAGATCAGTGAATGGCCTGATTTCTCCAGAGAAGGTGAATATGACCACACTGAATTCATTTCATGGATTGACACATTGAAAGAAGACACAGGATTACCTGATACTTTGATCACTAGCAGGTTAAGTATCTTGTTTAAAGGTATAGCCTCAGACTGGTATAGAGATAGAAGGAATTCAGTAGGTGTGCAAGACTGGGAATTTTGGAAAAAAGAAATAAGTTCAAAATTTGGTACAGCAAATTGGAAGAGGAAGTGTTTGAATGCTTTTAACAAAGACAGATTCCTACCAGGTGTTACACCACCAGCAACATGGGTAACCAGACAGAGGAAGAGGCTTAGAGCCTGTGATCCATACCTGGATCAAGATAGTATTAATTTCAAGTTACTATCCTTGATGGATGGTGAAGTTTCATTTGCAGTAAAAACTAGTATGAAAACTACGGATGATTGCTCAAACTTGATTAATATACTAGAAGACATAGTAGAAGACACATCTCTAGGTAGGAGGAAATCATATCCTCCCAGAGAAGTTCCTATGGAGAAATCCAAAGGCAAAACTCAGCCAAAATTGAATCTGCAGGGCACAGAAGTCTCTTGTTATACATGTGGGAAGGCAGGACATACTTCTAGGACGTGTCCTCAGAAGGCAAGCAAAGTAAATAACATAGAAACTAACAAAGAAGAACAAGTAGAGATTGCTTATGATTCTTATGATGACCATAGTGAGGAGGATGATAACCACTTAATCATAGGATGCATAAATTCAATAGAATCAGCAAATGACTTGGTACAAATGTCATTCTGCGGAAAGCCTTGCAAGGTGCTTCTGGACTCAGGTGCTTGCAAGTCCGTAGTAGGAAGGGGATATCTGGAGAAGTTCTATCCTCAATGGAAAGAGCACTTATTAGACTCACCCAAGTTAAATTTACAAAGCTGTTCTGGTGCTCTGGAACCTTTAGGAATGGTAAAGATCAGATTGTTCCTGAAAGATTTGGCTCTGGTGATCAAGTTTGTAATAATTGATAATACAATGGTTGAATACTTCATCATTGGAAGTGACTATATGAAAAAGTATTGTTTTAGTTTATTCCATGGGCAAAGTTCTTCATCCTTTACCATTGGAAACAGTGAAAGGTTTTACTTTAATGATTTTGGCATGGATATGGTGAACAGTGTTTCAGAAGAAGATTTTGGCCAAGAGCTCTTTAGAGACTCAAAAATCAGTTCTTCCTTGAAAGCAGAGGAAAAGGAAGAACTATTTTCCTTGTTGTTTAGGCATCAAGCAGCTTTTGCAACAGTAGATCAGCCTTTTGGGTCCATCAGGGGTCATGAGGTCAAGATTACTTTAACAATAGACCGGCCATATCCCCCAGCTTTGAGGAAACATCCTTTCCCTGCTAGCCCTAGAAGTAAGGAGGCATTGAAAGAGCATATAGATACATTATTGAGGTTGAATGTGATCAGAAAAGTAGGAGCTAATGAGGACGTGGACATCACTACACCTGTAATCATAGCTTGGCATAATGGGAAGTCCAGAATGGTTGGGGATTTCAGAGCACTGAATTCGTATACAACCCCTGATAGGTATCCTATGCCGAAGATTGTTGAGTCTTTGAGAAAATTGCACCAGGCTAAGTATATTTCTTGTATGGATGTTCTGAAAGGTTTTCATCAGAATGTTGTAGACAAAGACAGCAGGAAATTCCTGAGGATAGTATGCCACCTAGGGGTGCTTGAGTATTTGAGAATGCCTTTTGGTATCAAGAATGCCCCATCCCATTTTCAGAGGATGATGGACTCAGAATTTCATGAGGAATTGATGCAAAACTGGTTGATAGTCTACATAGATGACATAATTGTATTTTCAGAAACATGGGATGAACATAAAGAGAGGATTTCCATTGTACTCAAGAAGGTGATCAGGATGAATATGAAAATATCTTTGACAAAGTGTTCATTTGGATTCAATGAATTGATGGCTTTAGGTCATGTTGTAAGTGGTCTGTCCCTTGGGATAGATCAGGCAAGGGTAGCAGCTGTATTGCTGAAGCCCACGCCTAGTAACATTAAAGAAATGCAGAGTTTTTTAGGTTTTGCAGGATATTACAGGCTACATATTAAGGATTTTGGAATAATAGCTTCTAGCCTGTATAAGATATGTAGTCCAAATGTTTCATTTGAAATGACTACAGAAAGGTTGAAGGCCTATGAGGTACTTAAGGAAAAGTTAACAAGTGCACCCTTGCTATTTCACCCAGACCCTAAAAAACCATTCAAACTGTATGTGGATGCATGTATGGAAGGTCTTGGAGCTGCATTACACCAAATACAGATTGTAAATGATAAACCAGTTGAGGGGCCAATTTGCTTCATATCCAGACAATTGAAGGGTAGTGAGAAGAGATATGGTGCCTCACAATTAGAATGCTTATGCTTGGTGTGGGCCTTAGAGAAATTGTATTACTATTTGGATGGTTGTCAGTTTGAAGTCATTACTGACTGTACAGCCTTGAAGTCTCTTCTGAACATGAAGACACCCAATAGGCATATGTTGAGATGGCAGATTGCTATCCAGGAATGGAGAGGCTCTATGACTATATTCCACAGGGAAGGCCTGGTACATAAGAATGCAGATGGGTTATCACGATGGGCACTACCTAATGACATCAATAATCCTGCTTATGACCCAGAAGATACTGTAGATACATTACCTATCATGGCCATTTCAATGAGTAGTCTAGCACAGAGTTTTTGGGATTCTGTGTATGACTCTTATTCAGGAGAAAAGAATACTTCACTACTGTTAGAAATTATGCAATCTAAAGTCAATAGACAAGACCTGATTGAGGGACTGGATGAACAATGGAAGAAAGAACTAATTGATGGCAGGCTAGTACTGTTAGACGGGTTATTATATCATAAGTCAGCCCACTGCTGTTCAGTAGTCTTAGTGAAGGACGAGCACATACAGTTTTTGATGAATGAATGCCATGATAATATCTGTTCAGGACATTTGTCTAAGGAGAGGACAAAGATAGGATAAAGATGATAGCTTGGTGGCCTGGTTGGAGAAACACTGTCTCAGACTACTGTGATTCGTGTGAGAGATGCCAGAAAGCTAACAGATCCACAGGAAAGAAATATGGTTTGCTTCAGTCAATAGAAGAACCTAAGGATAGATGGTCCACTATTAATATGGACTTTGTATCTGGATTACCACCGGGAGGAAAGGATAACCACAATTGTGTACTAGTAATAGTTGATAGGTTCTCCAAAAGAGCTAGGTTCCTGCCATGCTATAAGGATAGCTCTGCCATGGATGTAGCATTATTTTTTTGGAATAGTATTGTGAGTGATGTAGGTTGCCCACAAAACATAATTAGTGATAGAGACCCTAAGTTTACTTCTGAATTCTGGAAGAGTTTGTTTGATTTGTTAGGAACCAAATTATCTTTCTCCACAGCCTATCACCCACAGACTGATGGATTGGCAGAAAGAATGATACAGACTTTGGAAGAAATGATAAGAAGGTATTGTGCCTATGGGATTGATTTCAAAGACAATGATGGTTATACTCATGATTGGGTATCATTGTTACCTGCTTTAGAATTTGCCTACAACTCTAGTAAGCATTCCACCACTAACATATCACCTTTTGAATTAGAGAGAGGTTGGATCCCGCGCATGCCCAAGGATATGCTCCTCAGCAAAAGTATTGTACTGCATCCCACTGCAGATTGCTTTAGAGATATGATGGTTAAAGCCGAAAATTTTGCTAGCAAATGTGTTCAAGAAGCAGTAGAGTACAATAAGGGTAGATGGGATAGAACACATAAGGATCATGACATCAAAATTGGAGACATGGTTTTAGTTTCAACAGTGAATTTTTCTAATATAGCAGGGCATAGAAAACTCAAAGACTCATTTGTTGGGCCATTTGTGGTAAAAGCCTTACATGGTAAGAATGCAGTAGAAGTGATTCTGAGCAAGGAGTTTGACAGGAAACATCCAACTTTCCCAATCAGTCTGGTTAAGAAGTTCGTAGAACCCACTGCAAAGTTTCCACTAAGGAAGGTACCTGTGGTTGTGGTCCCACCTCTACAGGATGTTGAAGATGGATTACCTCACAAGATATTGAACCATAAGATTATTAGAAAGGACAGTAGAGATGTAATAGTTTATCTGGTCAGGTTTAAGAATAAATTAGCTGATAGTGACTTATGGTTGGAAGCTAAAGACATTAAAAACTCTGATATTGTATTAAGGAGATATAGAGCATCTAAAAGAGCTAAAAATTCCTCTGAAGAGTAATTTTCTTTTGGTGGTAGGGAGTGTCAGCCACGAGACAGTTAGACTTGTCCAAATGTCTGGAAACTCATATGTCCTGCTGGTATAGTGGCTAAGTACTAGGCTCACTGCCCAGTATCTGATACCAAGGTCACTGGTTCAAACCACAATGGAGACAATAATGAAAATGTTGAATAGTTTTGTAATTATATAGTAAATCTTAATAATATTATATAATGTTTTATAAGTATGTTTTTATGAACATGGATTATGGAATTAAAACCTTGATAATTTATATTATCAAGAAGGGGACCCAATATAACTTTAAATTAAGTTATGAGGACTCAGATGCGTCCCAATTATTGATATAGAAGTTCCCAAAGTGTTTCCTCTCTTTGGGAAGGAGTTACAGTAATCATATTAACCCATACTCTCTATACTGTATAAATTAATTACACATTATCCTTCTTTGGGATGTAATTATAAGTAATACTCCCTCTGTACACTTAATACACCTTACTGAGCCTTGAGAGAGTTCACTCAGAGGCTTTAGAACTTAATTGTAAGCTATGAACCTTCTAGTAGCACTGCCAAGAGTATATACCCCTTATAGGTATAGTATAATTATAAATTAATTAATTATTTAATACTATCCCCTTTTGGATGTAATAATGCTTTAATATACTTCACTGAGCCTTGAGTGCGTCCACTCAGAGGGCTCAGAGTTCATCTGTAGGCTGTAAACCTTTTAATAAACATTGCAAAGAGTATACATACTCTATGTGTATAGTATGAGCTAAGATACTTATAATTAAAATTAAATTATTTGCCAAGGTACTAAGCTACATTAAATCAATATAAATAATCATTATGATGGAATCTAAGGCTTCTATACCGTTCATCTGAGTGATGTATAAGTCCTAAGACCCAGTAAGTAACCTTTTAGTAAGTAAAATGAAAACTTTACCTCGAAAATCCTTCCCAATGGGTACTAGTTCTTCATTACCCATTGAGAATGATGTAATGATGTCTTGGGCCTTTGAGGACGAAACCAAGGAGAGCCTGACACTCCCCTGGTGATTACTAGAGTCCCCTGAGGGCTCCTGTTACCTTAAAAGAGCAGGGTCTTTACCCTACAGCCCTTTCATCATCCATTATATATTATTATTTGAACAAGAATACAAGCAAGAGTTAACAAGCCCATTAACCTTAATCTCAAGAGGAAGATTGACTGGGGCTATAAACTTTGGTATTAAATTCAATCAATAACCTATCTGGCAACACCAATTTCGAGTGGAAGGTCTCACTTGAATAAGTAACCCCTGTGTGTTACTCTTTAAAGGGTGTGAGCTTATTTATAAGCAAATCTCCTTTTGGTCTTAATCCTTTAAGACTAAGGCCCCTTACCTATTATAAAGGTTTAAGGTGTGGCTATTTACTCATAATACCTTGGTATTATTCGAGTCTGTAAACTTTTAAAGTTGCTGTTTGGAATATATAAGTCAAAACTAATTTAAATATTGGTTTAGCTTTATTCTTTTGCAGGTTTAACCACGGCTAGGTATAGCAATAGAGGTTAAATCCCTGACAATTGGGGGCCTCATCTGGTTTCAGTACCTTGGAGATTGTTTTGTCTGCTTAAAGTACGCAATTTTGTGATATTTTAGGCAAAAGTTTTGTGCTGATTATTGATTTTTTATAGGAAAATTATAGAAAATACAAAATAAAACAAAAAAAAAAGGACAATTTTCGAAAACTGCTTTTGAAACAGTTAGCCTTTTTACAGATATTATTTCACTGAGATTAAGCAATCTTAATCTAGTGTGCTTGGTTTTGACCTGGTTTTGTTTTTTTTGTTTTAAAATAAAAAAAAAAAAAGAAGAAAAAAAAAAACAAAACAAGATTTGATTAGGAGAAACCGTTAAAAAAAAAAAAAAAAAAAAAAAAAAAAAAAAAAAAAAAAAAAAACAACCAAGTTTTTTTTTGCACAGCATCCTAAAAGGGAAGACGTTGTCTATTGTCCAACAGTGTGTTTGACGATCTCGCTCTCTGTCCACTCGGAAATTAACAAAAAAAAAAGCGACTGCCGCGTAATTCCGGCTAACGTATCTCCGTGTGATTTCGCGCCAGAGCAGAGAACGACTGATTGTTTATCGATTAGCGGTGTCGGCGACCTACCGTTGCCCAAACAGAGGATTGATATCGTGACCAGTACCATTTTTGGTTAGAGAGACAAGTTAGTATAATTTTTTTAAAAAAAAAGAAAAAAAAAAAAATAATAATAAAAAAAATAAGAATACTATAAACGTACCTAAGTTATCTCTTGACACTACATAGTGTCGAGACAACTTTCTATCGCCTCCTTCCTTCCGTCTAACCGAGGAAGGTTGCCAAGTTTTGTATCGGAAACGAGCTCAGTCCCGCGAAGCGAAGCACGGGGACCAAGTATCCGTAGCATCGAACCTACGGAAAGGGCGAGATCGCCAACGACGGATATCGTGACTCACCGTGAGTCTTCCGTCGTCCTTTGCCTGGCGTACGACGTATTGATTTTCCTATTGATCATTGTTTCTAACTGCGTATATGGCGATGAACACCAGAAGCAAGGGGGCTGAGCTTGTGCCCCCCGGCGAATTTAGTCAGAGAACAAAAAGACCTACCTCCAGGAACAGCAAGCCTTCTGACCTGCCACAGTCAGAACAAGATAAGCTACCTGGAGGCGGTAGCTGCAAACAACGTCGAGAACCAGTCGAAGTTCTTGACTCAGGCCCTGGAGACGTACAGGGCCCTTATAAAATTGATAGGAAGGGAGAGATTGATGAAGGAGACCAAGTGCTGGGATCCAACTCAGATCAAGAAGCCAGTGGCTCCCAAACCAAAGGCAAAGAAGAAGACATCAGGAGGGATAACCCCACAACCAGTAGCCTCTGGTTCCCAGGTTCCTTTGAGGAACAGAGATCCCTCTCCTCCTCACAACCAGGGAGGAAGGATGAGGAAAAGAAAAGATCACAGGAATTCAATTTATGGAGAAATGATGAGGATGGCGAGATCTCTCCAAGGGGGATTTCAATATTTAGAGGAGGAAAGAGCCAAGAGGGCAAAGAGGGGTTGAGATTATCCCTTGAATCAGAAATTTTGTTAGAAAAATTTCGTGATGTTGTATTCAAAGAAACCCTTCACATTAAGAAGGCAGTAGTGCACACAAACCAATATTGTGTTGAAGGCTTTGCAGCCATGGACAAGAAGTACAGCTGTATAGTATCTGATAGCATTGCCCTTAAATCTATTTTAGAGAATTCTGCAAAAGATATAGAAGATTTGACTAATAAGACCATTGAACTGGACCTGATCAAAGTCCAGAATAGTGATTTAAGTAATTTAGATGACAAAGTAACCAGTATTAGTGAATCATTGAGAGATTCTGCAGAAGAATCTATAGCAGTAAGGAAGGATGTCCATTCATTGACATCCATGATGTTACAAATAAGTCATTCATTAGAGCTGCTGGAACATAAATTTGACCAAAATATGAATTCTGTCAGAGAAGAAATATTGAAATGTCAGGTTGTGTCAAAACAAGGTTTAGAAAGTTTGAGTACAAAGATTGATAAGGTACATCAACAATTAGAGCAGAACCATGACAAGCTTGTCCGTAGATTGCTCTCCTTGTCCCCAAGCAACCTTAGTCATACCATGGAAACCACCAACCATGACAAAGGTCATACAATGGATAGGAAGATAGAGGAAAAAATTGATCCAGTACAAGATTCTAGTAAGAATGAAGTTTTCAAACAGATACTGCAGGGATTACCCAAGATCAGTGAATGGCCTGATTTCTCCAGAGAAGGTGAATATGACCACACTGAATTCATTTCATGGATTGACACATTGAAAGAAGACACAGGATTACCTGATACTTTGATCACTAGCAGGTTAAGTATCTTGTTTAAAGGTATAGCCTCAGACTGGTATAGAGATAGAAGGAATTCAGTAGGTGTGCAAGACTGGGAATTTTGGAAAAAAGAAATAAGTTCAAAATTTGGTACAGCAAATTGGAAGAGGAAGTGTTTGAATGCTTTTAACAAAGACAGATTCCTACCAGGTGTTACACCACCAGCAACATGGGTAACCAGACAGAGGAAGAGGCTTAGAGCCTGTGATCCATACCTGGATCAAGATAGTATTAATTTCAAGTTACTATCCTTGATGGATGGTGAAGTTTCATTTGCAGTAAAAACTAGTATGAAAACTACGGATGATTGCTCAAACTTGATTAATATACTAGAAGACATAGTAGAAGACACATCTCTAGGTAGGAGGAAATCATATCCTCCCAGAGAAGTTCCTATGGAGAAATCCAAAGGCAAAACTCAGCCAAAATTGAATCTGCAGGGCACAGAAGTCTCTTGTTATACATGTGGGAAGGCAGGACATACTTCTAGGACGTGTCCTCAGAAGGCAAGCAAAGTAAATAACATAGAAACTAACAAAGAAGAACAAGTAGAGATTGCTTATGATTCTTATGATGACCATAGTGAGGAGGATGATAACCACTTAATCATAGGATGCATAAATTCAATAGAATCAGCAAATGACTTGGTACAAATGTCATTCTGCGGAAAGCCTTGCAAGGTGCTTCTGGACTCAGGTGCTTGCAAGTCCGTAGTAGGAAGGGGATATCTGGAGAAGTTCTATCCTCAATGGAAAGAGAACTTATTAGACTCACCCAAGTTAAATTTACAAAGCTGTTCTGGTGCTCTGGAACCTTTAGGAATGGTAAAGATCAGATTGTTCCTGAAAGATTTGGCTCTGGTGATCAAGTTTGTAATAATTGATAATACAATGGTTGAATACTTCATCATTGGAAGTGACTATATGAAAAAGTATTGTTTTAGTTTATTCCATGGGCAAAGTTCTTCATCCTGTACCATTGGAAACAGTGAAAGGTTTTACTTTAATGATTTTGGCATGGATATGGTGAACAGTGTTTCAGAAGAAGATTTTGGCCAAGAGCTCTTTAGAGACTCAAAAATCAGTTCTTCCTTGAAAGCAGAGGAAAAGGAAGAACTATTTTCCTTGTTGTTTAGGCATCAAGCAGCTTTTGCAACAGTAGATCAGCCTTTTGGGTCCATCAGGGGTCATGAGGTCAAGATTACTTTAACAATAGACCGGCCATATCCCCCAGCTTTGAGGAAACATCCTTTCCCTGCTAGCCCTAGAAGTAAGGAGGCATTGAAAGAGCATATAGATACATTATTGAGGTTGAATGTGATCAGAAAAGTAGGAGCTAATGAGGACGTGGACATCACTACACCTGTAATCATAGCTTGGCATAATGGGAAGTCCAGAATGGTTGGGGATTTCAGAGCACTGAATTCGTATACAATCCCTGATAGGTATCCTATGCTGAAGATTGTTGAGTCTTTGAGAAAATTGCACCAGGCTAAGTATATTTCTTGTATGGATGTTCTGAAAGGTTTTCATCAGAATGTTGTAGACAAAGACAGCAGGAAATTCCTGAGGATAGTATGCCACCTAGGGGTGCTTGAGTATTTGAGAATGCCTTTTGGTATCAAGAATGCCCCATCCCATTTTCAGAGGATGATGGACTCAGAATTTCATGAGGAATTGATGCAAAACTGGTTGATAGTCTACATAGATGACATAATTGTATTTTCAGAAACATGGGATGAACATAAAGAGAGGATTTCCATTGTACTCAAGAAGGTGATCAGGATGAATATGAAAATATCTTTGACAAAGTGTTCATTTGGATTCAATGAATTGATGGCTTTAGGTCATGTTGTAAGTGGTCTGTCCCTTGGGATAGATCAGGCAAGGGTAGCAGCTGTATTGCTGAAGCCCACGCCTAGTAACATTAAAGAAATGCAGAGTTTTTTAGGTTTTGCAGGATATTACAGGCTACATATTAAGGATTTTGGAATAATAGCTTCTAGCCTGTATAAGATATGTAGTCCAAATGTTTCATTTGAAATGACTACAGAAAGGTTGAAGGCCTATGAGGTACTTAAGGAAAAGTTAACAAGTGCACCCTTGCTATTTCACCCAGACCCTAAAAAACCATTCAAACTGTATGTGGATGCATGTATGGAAGGTCTTGGAGCTGCATTACACCAAATACAGATTGTAAATGATAAACCAGTTGAGGGGCCAATTTGCTTCATATCCAGACAATTGAAGGGTAGTGAGAAGAGATATGGTGCCTCACAATTAGAATGCTTATGCTTGGTGTGGGCCTTAGAGAAATTGTATTACTATTTGGATGGTTGTCAGTTTGAAGTCATTACTGACTGTACAGCCTTGAAGTCTCTTCTGAACATGAAGACACCCAATAGGCATATGTTGAGATGGCAGATTGCTATCCAGGAATGGAGAGGCTCTATGACTATATTCCACAGGGAAGGCCTGGTACATAAGAATGCAGATGGGTTATCACGATGGGCACTACCTAATGACATCAATAATCCTGCTTATGACCCAGAAGATACTGTAGATACATTACCTATCATGGCCATTTCAATGAGTAGTCTAGCACAGAGTTTTTGGGATTCTGTGTATGACTCTTATTCAGGAGAAAAGAATACTTCACTACTGTTAGAAATTATGCAATCTAAAGTCAATAGACAAGACCTGATTGAGGGACTGGATGAACAATGGAAGAAAGAACTAATTGATGGCAGGCTAGTACTGTTAGACGGGTTATTATATCATAAGTCAGCCCACTGCTGTTCAGTAGTCTTAGTGAAGGACGAGCACATACAGTTTTTGATGAATGAATGCCATGATAATATCTGTTCAGGACATTTGTCTAAGGAGAGGACAAAGATAGGATAAAGATGATAGCTTGGTGGCCTGGTTGGAGAAACACTGTCTCAGACTACTGTGATTCGTGTGAGAGATGCCAGAAAGCTAACAGATCCACAGGAAAGAAATATGGTTTGCTTCAGTCAATAGAAGAACCTAAGGATAGATGGTCCACTATTAATATGGACTTTGTATCTGGATTACCACCGGGAGGAAAGGATAACCACAATTGTGTACTAGTAATAGTTGATAGGTTCTCCAAAAGAGCTAGGTTCCTGCCATGCTATAAGGATAGCTCTGCCATGGATGTAGCATTATTTTTTTGGAATAGTATTGTGAGTGATGTAGGTTGCCCACAAAACATAATTAGTGATAGAGACCCTAAGTTTACTTCTGAATTCTGGAAGAGTTTGTTTGATTTGTTAGGAACCAAATTATCTTTCTCCACAGCCTATCACCCACAGACTGATGGATTGGCAGAAAGAATGATACAGACTTTGGAAGAAATGATAAGAAGGTATTGTGCCTATGGGATTGATTTCAAAGACAATGATGGTTATACTCATGATTGGGTATCATTGTTACCTGCTTTAGAATTTGCCTACAACTCTAGTAAGCATTCCACCACTAACATATCACCTTTTGAATTAGAGAGAGGTTGGATCCCGCGCATGCCCAAGGATATGCTCCTCAGCAAAAGTATTGTACTGCATCCCACTGCAGATTGCTTTAGAGATATGATGGTTAAAGCCGAAAATTTTGCTAGCAAATGTGTTCAAGAAGCAGTAGAGTACAATAAGGGTAGATGGGATAGAACAAATAAGGATCATGACATCAAAATTGGAGACATGGTTTTAGTTTCAACAGTGAATTTTTCTAATATAGCAGGGCATAGAAAACTCAAAGACTCATTTGTTGGGCCATTTGTGGTAAAAGCCTTACATGGTAAGAATGCAGTAGAAGTGATTCTGAGCAAGGAGTTTGACAGGAAACATCCAACTTTCCCAATCAGTCTGGTTAAGAAGTTCGTAGAACCCACTGCAAAGTTTCCACTAAGGAAGGTACCTGTGGTTGTGGTCCCACCTCTACAGGATGTTGAAGATGGATTACCTCACAAGATATTGAACCATAAGATTATTAGAAAGGACAGTAGAGATGTAATAGTTTATCTGGTCAGGTTTAAGAATAAATTAGCTGATAGTGACTTATGGTTGGAAGCTAAAGACATTAAAAACTCTGATATTGTATTAAGGAGATATAGAGCATCTAAAAGAGCTAAAAATTCCTCTGAAGAGTAATTTTCTTTTGGTGGTAGGGAGTGTCAGCCACGAGACAGTTAGACTTGTCCAAATGTCTGGAAACTCATATGTCCTGCTGGTATAGTGGCTAAGTACTAGGCTCACTGCCCAGTATCTGATACCAAGGTCACTGGTTCAAACCACAATGGAGACAATAATGAAAATGTTGAATAGTTTTGTAATTATATAGTAAATCTTAATAATATTATATAATGTTTTATAAGTATGTTTTTATGAACATGGATTATGGAATTAAAACCTTGATAATTTATATTATCAAGAAGGGGACCCAATATAACTTTAAATTAAGTTATGAGGACTCAGATGCGTCCCAATTATTGATATAGAAGTTCCCAAAGTGTTTCCTCTCTTTGGGAAGGAGTTACAGTAATCATATTAACCCATACTCTCTATACTGTATAAATTAATTACACATTATCCTTCTTTGGGATGTAATTATAAGTAATACTCCCTCTGTACACTTAATACACCTTACTGAGCCTTGAGAGAGTTCACTCAGAGGCTTTAGAACTTAATTGTAAGCTATGAACCTTCTAGTAGCACTGCCAAGAGTATATACCCCTTATAGGTATAGTATAATTATAAATTAATTAATTATTTAATACTATCCCCTTTTGGATGTAATAATGCTTTAATATACTTCACTGAGCCTTGAGTGCGTCCACTCAGAGGGCTCAGAGTTCATCTGTAGGCTGTAAACCTTTTAATAAACATTGCAAAGAGTATACATACTCTATGTGTATAGTATGAGCTAAGATACTTATAATTAAAATTAAATTATTTGCCAAGGTACTAAGCTACATTAAATCAATATAAATAATCATTATGATGGAATCTAAGGCTTCTATACCGTTCATCTGAGTGATGTATAAGTCCTAAGACCCAGTAAGTAACCTTTTAGTAAGTAAAATGAAAACTTTACCTCGAAAATCCTTCCCAATGGGTACTAGTTCTTCATTACCCATTGAGAATGATGTAATGATGTCTTGGGCCTTTGAGGACGAAACCAAGGAGAGCCTGACACTCCCCTGGTGATTACTAGAGTCCCCTGAGGGCTCCTGTTACCTTAAAAGAGCAGGGTCTTTACCCTACAGCCCTTTCATCATCCATTATATATTATTATTTGAACAAGAATACAAGCAAGAGTTAACAAGCCCATTAACCTTAATCTCAAGAGGAAGATTGACTGGGGCTATAAACTTTGGTATTAAATTCAATCAATAACCTATCTGGCAACACCAATTTCGAGTGGAAGGTCTCACTTGAATAAGTAACCCCTGTGTGTTACTCTTTAAAGGGTGTGAGCTTATTTATAAGCAAATCTCCTTTTGGTCTTAATCCTTTAAGACTAAGGCCCCTTACCTATTATAAAGGTTTAAGGTGTGGCTATTTACTCATAATACCTTGGTATTATTCGAGTCTGTAAACTTTTAAAGTTGCTGTTTGGAATATATAAGTCAAAACTAATTTAAATATTGGTTTAGCTTTATTCTTTTGCAGGTTTAACCACGGCTAGGTATAGCAATAGAGGTTAAATCCCTGACAGTGTTTGTGGTGCATGAGGTGGATGAGGTGGGTGGTGGTGGATGGGTGAGGTTGTTCACCTCATAGTAGGGCAGGACATTAAATTTGAGCCAACAGACCCCAAAAGTGGTCCAGGTGACTATGGGAGGGGGGGGGGGGTAGCCCGGAGGACAAGGGTGCCCCCCACCCTTTTTGACCAACAGGTGGGGAGGGAATTTGAAATCCCCCCCCCTTGCTTGCTCACTTGGCTCCCACCCCCTTGTTGGGGGCATGATGGAATGCCCCCCCCACCAAGCTTGTCCCCCCCTTGGTGGGGGCCTGATGAAATCCCCCCCCCACCAAGCCAGTCCCCCCCCCCCCCTTGGTGGGGGCATGATGAAATCCCCCCCCCCCCACCAAGCCGGTCCCCCCCTTGGTGGGGGCTTGATGAAATCCCCCCCCCCCAAGCCGGTCCCCCCCTTGCTTGCTTTCTTGCCCCCCCCTTTGTGCTAGCTAGGTGGGGGGGTGATGAAATCCACCCCACCAAGCCGGTCCCCCCCTTGCTCAATTGCCCGCCCCCCCCCTTTTTGCTAGCTAGGTGGGGGGGGGGGGGTGATGAAATACCCCCCACCAAGCCGGTCCCCCCTTGCTTGCCTGCTTGCCCCCCCTTTTTGCTTTCTAAGTGGGGGGGGGGTGATGAAATCCCCCCTTTTTGCTTGCTAAGTGAGGGGGTGATGAAATCCCCCCCACCAAGCTGGACCCCCCTTGCTTTCTTGCTCTTCCCCCCCTTTTTGCTTTCTAAGTGGGGGGGGGGGGTGATCAAATCCTTCCCACCAAGCCGGCCCCCCTTGCTTTCTAGGTGGGGGGGTGATGAAATCCCCCCCATTGAGCCGCTTCCCCCTTGATTTCTTGCTTTCCCCCCCTTGCTTGCTAGGTAAGGGGGTGATGAAATCCCCTTTTCTTGGTAGTGATAAAATTACTAGGGTGTGAAAATGAAAAATAATAGAATTCTAAAAGAGAGTCTAAGAAATTTGTTTTGGACAGGTTTATAGTTTGTGAATTGATTTCAGAATGATTGTATTTGGTATAGTGATTTGATCTGATGGGAAAACAAAAAAAGGGAAGTAGAGCAATGATTTGCAAAGCTATTTCAGGCTTATAAGGCTTTTTGCCTTGTTTGGTATCTGGTGACAATTAGCAGTAACAGTTGTGTAAGTGCAAATTTTGGTCTGTTTCAAGTTTGATTGGTATGAGGGTAAGCATCTTACCTGATGCCTTACTCCCTGTTGGGTCTGTTCTTGGTTCTATCTGTCCTTGACTGGGATCTGTCATCTCTTTTCTTGGGTCTGTGGATCCACCAAAGTTGGCATGCATTTCACTTCTGCTTTGGTTCTTTCTGGTAAGTGATGGAACTATCTAACCTGAAGTGTCAATTTTAGTCCATTGCGCCATTTCAATGGGGGTCTTAGGTCTTTTGGCATTCTCCTCTCTGGTACTCTGACAGGTAGATGGGGTGTAAGGTTGTGGGTGACAAGATCGGTAAAATGGTGCGCCAAATGGCGCCACTATCCTCCCTCCCTGATTTACCATTTGCAGATGGCAACAACATTTATTGGGAGTTTCACTTCAGCAATGAGCATCTGAGAAAAGATAAGGCAAATCTTCAATGGATTAGCAGGACAGATCAACTGGCCAATGGGTTCACAAAGGCATTGGGCATGGTCAAGCAAGCAAAATTTGTGGTAGAGTTTTTTGGAAGGGCACAATAAGAATTTTTTTCTTTCTTTATTTGCTTCTTTTCCCTTGCTTTTTTTATTATTTTATTGTTGTGGGTGTGAATAAAAAGATAGAGTAAACATAAATTCATACCTACTAGAACAATCAAAAAGACCATCACATAGAAAGGTTCAAGATCAAAGAGTAAAAAGAAACAGTTTAATTTCTATGCAAATCATAATTATGATCAGCAATATGGAGTAATTTATTTTTGTTAGCTTTGGTATAAATTATAGTACCATCCTGAATGCTTCTACAATTTTTTGGGGTTCTAACATTGATTTGTAATGACATGGCAAGATGGGTATAAAAAGAATTTTTTGCAGGAGTAAGTTTATAGTTACAATACTTTTTTTATTTCCAGAGTAACTTAAAAATTCCTTTTTGAGTAGAGAGATTGAGCCCAACCCCATAGTCAGGTATGAAAAAAATGCCCATGTTGAACATTGTAGCCCTTGGAGGGAGTAGAAAGTGATCCACATGCTTTCTTCTGTGGTATGAATAAAGCAAAGGCAAAGTTGGATATATCATTTTCATCAATATGGGGTGAATTTCAGAAGCCATCAGAGGTGAAGGTGAGGTGAGGTGAACAGGAGCCGGTTCCAAGAGGATCATCAGATGATAAGTTGGAGGAAGATGGGATGTGATAATTTTGCATAAGGGTTTGGTTTTTCTGAGATGGAATGTGTGCCATATTGCTGAAGAATCCTCTGAGTATAATAGAAGCCCTTTCAGAGTAAGACATAAGTTTTTCATACTGCCATTTGGAAGTAACAGTCTTTAGGTCCTTGATGTATTGGCCAATCATTTCAGCTGCTACCACGGCCTTTCTCCATCCAATTTCCCACATTTTTCCTGCCCATGATATAGATGGTGAACCCACTGGGTTGACAAATTTCTTGCATTGGTGCAGGAAACAAGAAAGAAAGTCAATATCATGATACTCCTGGGGTGATAGGTCCTGGATCAGTGCAAATTTGATATATGCAATAATATAATTCTTCTCCTTATCCATCAGGAGCACTCAACGGTGATCAACCAGTTGAAATTTGGATTCAAAAAAGGCATGCGCCTCTTGTAACTCTTCATTTGTTGGCTTTCTGGGGTTTTAAGGATCAATCTGGGGATAGAGCTTGCATTTTTTTCAGGACCTGTACCTCCACAGCATTTTGGTTTGCTGTCCCTTTTCCTTGTTACCTGTGATTTTTTGGGTAAAGAGAATATCCATCTTCAATTTGTACTGAGCTGGTGTCAGCTCTCTGATACCAGGAACCTTGCAGTCCTTTAGCTACAGAGAGTGATAAAAGAACTTGGAGCAATAATATTCCAAAGAATAAACACTTTAAAGCTCCAATAATGGTATGGTAAGAGCAAGTGCAAGGTTTATTTGGTTTGGTTATAAATATTTTAAATATAAAATATAAAGAGGGGCCACAGTATTATACTACTGGGGATCTTTACAGACTAGCAACCTCTCTTCAAGGGGCCTCCTTAGGCAGTTTAAGAACCTTGGAATAAATATGGGTGCCTTATAAAGGACTTATTCCACTAATGGCCGGGCTTAACAGCACACGTGGCCTAGACAGGAAGGGAAACACTCACTCTGAGTACTTGACCACGAAAATCCTGGAGTAATTGGAAGGGTTTCAGAGCAGATGGGGTTGATTGCCTGACTAAACTTCAATGGTTGATTGGTTAATAAAGGTAAATAATACTACTACAGACTAAGTCATAAATCACTTGCTTATCTTCATATAAGCACTTGATTAACAATGACACCGTGTCTGATTGATAATAAATAATTCCTGATAACTGATTAACTTCTTGGAAACAAGAGGGCAAAAGAGCCTGTTTAAATATTCCTTTTTGGGTGCTTGAGGACCTCTAGAAGGGGTACTAGCCATGGGCTGAGGCTAGGGGGGCAATCAGGGCAAGATTGGCACGTCCTCAAGGTGATGTCAGCCTGCTGGCCTTAGATCTGTCAAGGAACAGCTCCTTTTTAGCTGCAGGATCTGTTAATCAATAGATTAGTCATTTTGCTGATCCTGCACTGATCCTTAATTTGTACAGTAAGTACTGGTCCAAAGTGAGCAGACGTAGATTTTTATTGATTCTCCATCCTCTGCTGATCCTGTATGTAATTTTTAATAATTTTTACGACCACTCCTTATGTAGTTTCGTGGTCTTTGAAGGTTCTGATCAACTTACTTCGTGGTGAGTCTGGATCTTTATTTAATTAATAAAAAAATACTAAAAATTAGTTATTAACTAATTTCAATTGATTTTTAAGGTTTTTGAACCTTAATCTGTGCTCGTGTGTTGGCTTTACATATGTAGTGTATATCCTACTATGTTGTAGCTTCTCTGAGCGGTACCTGATTGTCATAGGAGGCGCGGGGATCAGTCTATTCAAATGCGCGCGGGGACTGATCCGCTGCTCAGATGCGCGCGGGAGTTCAGCGCTGTAGGGACGCGGGGCTGCGTGCGGGAGTTGGCGTACGCGGGAGTCCAATGCTGTAGGGACGCGGAGCTGCGTGCGGGAATTCAGCGTACGCGGGAGACTGGAGCTAGGGACGCGGGGCTGCGTGCGGGAATTGTGACAAAACACAATTTCCCGTGTAACTCCTAAACTACACACAACACCTGAATTTCGACTGAAATTTAGGTGTGAAACCTATACATGACATATCATGTGAAATATTAAAATGGCTAAAAAGTGCCATACTGGTGCCGTGGTCATTTACCATTCTGTATTAAATTAATTAAAAAATATAAGGAGTACGAATTCAAGGGTGGGGTCAGTGAGTGACCCTACCTTATTTTGGGTGGGGAATCCATTTCTGCAATAATATTTATGGATTTCCTACTCCTTCATTTTATAATGATTTTATTTATTCATTTATCTTTATTTTGTTAATATTATTATTGTTGCTGCTTTGTCAGGTTGCTCTGTGCTAAGTAGCAGGCTGACAGCTGGTTTTCCTCCAGAAATCTTACAATTACAATATGCTTTTGTCCTGGTGAATCATGAAAGTAACAACATTAATAGTTGAGTGGTATGCAGTTCATATTCATAAGGGGACATGTCCATAGCATATTGAATCATAGAATTGCAGAAAGAGAAGTACAGAAAAAAATTTAGGAGGGATCAGGGCAATGTCAGCTTGGTGAATCAACATAAATGATAATAACAAGGATCATACTATATGCTTCAGTCATATTCCCGGCCATGAAAATATCAATTTTGATGGTAACAATTCACTGGGGAGAGGACTGTGAGGCCTTATGCCCAGAGAGCTCAAGTTATTTCAGAATGATGTGGGAGTACAAGTTTATGCTTTTGTCTTATTGGGAGACTTTGAGGTTTAACATGTGCAAGAATTCTTGGTGGTCTGCTCTGTGGATGATAATGTGATTGATTGAGCAGTTTTAAATGAGTTCTCCGTTGCTTTTATATGCAGGAGTCAAAGAAAAGATCTTACAAGTAGTTTTTATGACACCAGTAGTAGTGGGAGGTTCTGGGCCTTTTGACCAATTGAGTGAATGTGGTATAGTGACAGTTCCAAAAGAGGTATTGGTGGGATGGGATGGGGGGAAATCACTTTATTTAAGTAGTTCATGATGGATGCTTCAGCCAGGTGTTTGAGTAGTGGGTGGGGGAGAACAATCTGTGACATTTTGAATATGAAATTGATCTTCCAATGCTGAGTGGTGGGTTAGGGCTTTAGACAATCCAAATCCAAAAGTTGACCTTGAGGAATCCAATCTCACTGCTCAGGGGAAATTTATTGTAACTGGGGCTTCCAGTATTGAAAAATATTGGACAATCACTCTTTTTAAAAATTTTATTATGAATTATCATTCAAATAAAAGTTCTAAGAAATATTACAAATGAAAAATAAAGCTAAAATGATGAAAAAATTATTCAAATTACATGGAAGAAGACACAGTAAAGATAAAGCAACTCAGAGAAGAAATTAAAACACTCATATTAACCATTTGAACTTGATAACTTGGAGATTGGAGTGGTTTCTAGGCTGAAAGGCATGTTGGAACAGGAATTTTCATTCATGTGGTTCATGTAGTCATGAGAAATAGCCTTGGCTAGATCATGCTGTATGGGTAATTTTAATTTGCCTGTATCTTGAGGGTTCTCAGATATACTGAGCATGATGGATTGAATGTACATTTGAAGGTGAGCCCATATGTGTTCCTTGGCTGAAGGTCTCCAATCTTAGACTGACTGAATTTTTTGAATTAAACAGGGGAGTTCATGAAAATCACATAAAGAAGCAATCCTTCTGTCTCTTGAAGAAATGAAGATCCTCCAGATTCCAGAAAGCAGGTAGAAATCAAAATGGAGGGAATTTTGGCGGCATTCTACTTGATTCAATTCAGTGAAACATTGTTTGTTTGAAAACTCTGAGACAGTGAGGAAAGAGTTGTCAATAGTGGATGCTGGATGTTCTTTGCACTTGGCCTTTTTCTTCTTGCCAGTGGCAGGGTCCTTTGGGTCTTTGGGGAATGAGCCTGAAGTAAGGTGAAGCTGATCATGATATCAATAATGACGCTGAATAGCTCTTGAATAAAGTACCTTGGCTCAACAGGCGTAGCCTCTGACTGATTGGTCTGGGCCTCATTTTCTAGAACCATGTGATGCTCTATTGATTTGGGATGGAGTGGGTTTGGAAATGTCTTGATGCTTTGGAGCCACATGACCATTTGTAGATTTGCCTTGAAATTTGAGATGGGGAGGCTGTGCACAGAGTTCATCCGCTGTGGAGACTCCTTTGGGATTGGGTAAAGTTTAGCAAATAGCTTGCTGGCAGTCACTTGAGGGGGAATTTAGTACTACAACTACTAATAAGATAGATGAAGACTAAGGGTGGTTTTGAATTGCCTGCCCCTCTAAGTACTATAGTAGTCTCACAACAATAAAAGAAAAGAGATTGGTGGCTGATTTTCAAAGAGTTGCTACTATAGTAGTCTCTATCAGACCTAGGATCAATGTATTCAAGCTTGATAAGGAAGAAATGGTGGAACAGATAGGTGACCTGGTGGATAGAAGCTGAGTAAGGGAAGAATCCTTTCTCTAGTCTTATCCTTTATATATTCTTTATGTTGTTTTATTGGTTAATGATGAATACTCCCTTGATGTTACAGGTGTTGAGTGATAAAGCTGAAATGGTTTAGACTATGCTTGATAACTGATGATGATGGTTGATGATGCTTGATGATGATGATGATGGTAGTTGATGATGGTGATGGTGGATGATGATGATAGTTGATGATGGTGATGGTGGATGATGATGATGGATGATGATGATGGATGATGATGGTGATGATGGGTGATGACGATGATTGGTGATGGTGATGATGGTGATGGTGGATGATGATGATGATGTTTAGGTTATGGGGACATGGTGGTGATGTTCAAAGGTATGGGGTATTGGGTAAATAATGGTGGTGGTGGATGGTCAAAAGTATGGGTTATTGGGTTGGCTCATGGTCAAAAAAATATGGGGTAATGATGATGGATGGTCAAGGGTAATGGTGGTGGTTGATGGTGGATGGTCAAGGGTAATGGTGGTGGTTGATGGTGGATGGTGATGGTGATGGTATGGGTTATGGGATTGATGATTTTTTTACAGTATGGGTTATGGGATAATGGGTTGAGTATGGTCAAAGTATGGGTTAAGGGTGCCTAGGAGGCATGGTGATCCCTAGAGGGGAGGATGGGGGGAACTGATGGGTTATGATAAAAAGTATGGGTTATGGAGAAAGTATGGGTTATGGAAAAAGTATGGGTTATGTAAAAAGTATGGGTTATGGAGAAAGTATGGGTTATGAAGAAAGTATGGGTTATGGGAAAAGTGTGGGTTATGGGAAAAGTATGGGTTATGGGAAAAGTATGGGTTATGTAAAAAGTATGGGTTATGGAAAAAGTATGGGTTATAGAGAAAGTATGGGTTATGGCAAAAAGTATGGGTTATGGGAAAAGTATGGGTTATGGGGAAAGTATGGGTTATGGGGAAAGTATGGGTTATGGGGAAAGTATGGGTTATGAGAAAAGTATGGGTGATGTGAAAAATATGGGTTATGGTAGAAGATGATGGTAAGGGTTGATGGTGGTTAAGAATTCCTTTTATAGGGGGGCTTGATATCTTTTATAAGGGTTTATTATTCTTTTATAAGGGTTTACTATTCTTTTATAAGGATTTACTATTCTTTTGTAAGGGCTTAGTATTCTTTTATGAGGGCTTAGTATCTTTTATAAGGGGTGACCTCCTCAGGCTGGGAACCTGGGGGGATCTGATGATGGGACCTGGATGGGGGACAGAGGCCCTCTATTTATAGAAAATCCTACCCTCAGGGCTGCCCCTGAGGGTCTCCCTGATACAGTGAATACAGTTCATGAGGCATTTTGGCTGGTCAGAGGAGGAGGCTGTGCAGGATCTACATGCATGTACACCCTTGCATGCATTGCTGTGCTGCGTTGATACAGGTGCCCCCTGCATAAATTACTTCTGTATAGTGGTGGTTGATCATTTGTTTGGTCCTTCATGCAGTGCCTTGCATATATTGCTTCTGTATTATGTCCTGTATGATGCTGTAAAGCCTCTGTATGCAGTGTCTTGCATATATTGCTGTGTATACAGGTGATCTGTTTGGTTCTTCATGCAGTGCCTTGCATATATTAATTATGTATACTGCTGCAGGTTTGTTTGGTGCTGTATGGTTGTACTGTATGGGGTATGTACTTGAAGGTATCCAAGGTATGTCCATGACTTTCACTGGTCTGTGACACCTGGTAGGGGTATGGGTAGGCCAGGGTTGAATTGGGCTGTATCTTCTAAACCATGAGAGATAGGGGGGTGCTTTGGCTGAGTGACTAGGGGTTATTTTTGGTGTAGGATCCAATTTTGAGGTCTTATTGATGCTTGGGGCTTTCCTTATACTATAAAAGTGAGTCTGATGGCTATAGGTTAGGTTTTGGAGCACCACACCACAACTTTTTGCACTGAGAAAGCCACTGTATTGGCCAATTTATTGATGGCTTTTCCAGTTGGATGGTCCAAGGAATGAAGAAAGTGAACCAGATTGGATTCTAGATGAGCTTTTTTCTGATCTAGGGGGGATGCGCCAGCAGGAAAATTATGGCTGTTCTTCAGGCAGTTGAGGGCATGAAAACTGATGATATCTGGTGCCCACCATGGCTCATGTGCACCCAAGCCTAGAAACTCTGGTGCTGGGAAATGAAACAGTGGTCATTAGCAAAAAGAAATCTTGCAAGTTGATGGGATATTTAAACAAAACTAACCTTGCTTGCAGATCTTCCAAACCCAGTTACCATACTAAAAATTGGCTGAATGGGAGATGTACCAAATTTTGGGTGGTTCCGTAGCAGTGGTGACCTGGAGACAGAAATCCAAAAAGTGCTTCACCGCATCCCATCCCATTTGGAGTTTCTTTGGATATTTCCAACCCTTGAAAGATTGAGTGATTGAATGAAGCTCCTTGTGTATTCTTTTGTGGTAAATGATGGTAAAATAAACTCTAATTGCTTGATAATAAAAATTATAAGTGGGATTCTCATCTTGGGGAGCATCCATACCAGAAAAAATGGGCTGGGGAGAGGTTGGGTCTGGTTCAATCACCAATGCTTGATTGGATGTCTTAGGTTGATCTGGGGCTGCCTGGGGTTGCTCAGAAGTGACTTGGGGTTCCTCCATGGTTGCAGCGGGTTGGGTTTGGGTGGAGAGGGAAGGTGCAGGAGTTATTTGGATTTCTGCTTGAGGGGAGGGTGAAATGGCTTCATGATTTGATGCTTCTTCAGGAAAGGAGGAGGCAGGATTGTGATTGCCCTTATTTGTAGATGTGGGTTCATGTACACAGGTGGATGAGTCAAGCGTTGTGGTGTCAATTTATAGACACGGATTGGGAACTGTGTCGCAGCTGCGCGCTCAGCGTTGGAGGCAAGCTGGATCAGCATTAGGGTATGCGGAGTGCTCAGCAGCGGCAGCTGCTGGATAAGCAGCAGCCGCTGTTTGGCTCCGCACCTGGTGGACGGGTCGGGCTCAGAATCAAATGCGGCGTGGGCGGCGATCCTCCCCGGGGATTGGATTCAGAAGGTAGTGCGCTCGACTAGGTTTGCGGGCGCGCCAGTTCGGATACGTAGGGGCGGAGCAATCCGCAGGCTGTAAAGGAACAGATGGAGCGCGCAGATCATGCCGGATATTACCAAACACCCATGACGGGCGCGGACAAACGGATACGGACAGGCGCGGGGGGCTCCGAGTAGGGCGCGGTGCGAGGACCACGTCATGAGAAGGACAAACCGGATGGACGGAACGGCGTACGGACAATGGGGGAGTTTGGTACGGAGGTGGGGAGAGGAGGCTAGGGTTTCTGTTTTGGGATTGTTTTCTGTTTTGTTGTCATACTGTTATTTGCGCGTGTACCTAGGTTAGGGTTGAGAGGGAGGACTTATCCTCACTCTCAACTCCGGGGGAGGAGGAGAAGGGGACCATCACATCATCGGATTGGATCACTCATCTCACCAGGAGATTAAAGGAACTCATACCGGATACACATCCCGGTGGAAAGTTCTTAGGATTGAAGGATTGGCAATTTAACTCTCTCTCTACTTTTCTTTATCTTTTTATCTCCTTATCTCTATCTCTCATTTCAAGTGCAACTCCGGGCATCCCCATCTCCTTTCAAACGCAGGGAACCATTAACTTCCAAACCTTGGGACAATTATAGGGGGATAACCTCTATTCTTTCCACATCTGGGGGTCTGGCCGGGAAGTAACCTTCTGTTTCTTGTCTTTCAAAGGTAACCGGGCGCAATTTCCTATTCATACCTTCCTACAGTCGCTCCTTCCTCTTCTTCTTCTTCTCCTTCCATCTCCAGGTCCGCTACTCCGACCCCACTCTTGTCTTCCATCCCTCCTCCTCCCCCTCCCTCTGCTTGACCCAGGACAAGCTACGCCATTCCCCCATTGGTCTCCAGTGACCATGAACCCACTCGTCCGGTTTGCATCAGGACGCGCAACTACCCTCACATCCAATTCAACACCGCGGATGTGGAGTGATTCATCTCAAGATACAAAGGTATTGCAGATGCGGAAGGTGCGTCAGACGCCAATAAGGCCCGGCTTGTCTTCCTGTTAATTATGGACAAAGAGAAGCTCCGGGATGTGGAGGAAATGGAAGGCTACGAGAATCAAGATTGGCCAAAACTGAAGGCGGAGATCCTAACGCGGTGGGGTAGGCGTAAACCTCAATTCTGGGAAAGCGATTTCAACTGCGTGGCCTCGGAGGCAAGCGCGCGCGGAGGAGTCAGAAGGCGGGTGGAGCTGGCGGAGTACACCTTGACATTTGATTGGATCTATTGGTACTTGTCAAAGAACAACGTGGTGGCGGGACAGACGGGGGCCATGAAACGCGCATTTCTGGGTGGTTTAGGCGCTCAACTCCGGGAAAGGGTGCAGCGGCATCTTTACGATCACAACTTGGTAAAGCGGTCATTGGACGGGAGCATTGCGCTCCTTCCGGAGTTGGCTGTCATTTTCCAGACTGTGGAGAGTGAGCTCAACTTAGAAGAGCTTATTGAGGACACCGCTAAGTCCTTCCCAGCGGGACCAAAGAAATCCGCCCCCCAGGTTCCGGCTCCAGCGCAATTTCTGGCCCCAGTTCCACCTACTTCCACGCGTGTTCTGGTTCCTCAACCCGTGCCCGCCCCTCCGGTAAGCGAATTGACGGAACTGATGAAGGATTTGAAGATCTGCATGAGCCGTATGGGCCAGCAGCAGCCGCAAGGGCCTCCACCTCACATGGTGGAAGGGTTTTGGCCGCCCGGTACCTTTGTGCCAAAGGGGTGCTTTTACTGCAGGGAGAACAGTCATTGGCGATTGGTGTGCGAGGAGCTTATGAAGGATCTCAGCGCGGGATTGGTTCAAACGGCGGGGATGGGGTACATGTTTCCAACGGGCAAACAGATTCCGATGGAGCCAAGCCAGCCAACCGCAATGCAGCAGGTGCGCACACGGGGTCAGGAGGCGGGAACGACGGCGCAAGAGTCACTGGGCATTGTTACCGGTCCTGGATTGTGGCAACCACCTTGGGTGGAAGCTGAGGTAAGGGTAGTGGCAACGGAAGAGAAGGTGGCGGTCTCCAATAAAATGGAGGTGGACGCGAAGGAGAAACCCCCGTTGGCCGTTCCAAAACCTGCCGCGCGCGTGCCTGGAACCAAGGCGCCGGCAGAAAATCCTGTAGGAAAGAAGAAAACGGCAGAAATTGTGCGTAGGGTGATGGGGAACAAGACTCCGGTTCCGCTGACCTTGCGGGAACTGGCGGCCGTGTCTCCGGTGGTGGTAGACAAGATGGTTCAGGCGTTGCGGGATTGCGGTCAGGGCCAGGTACCTCAGACGGTGCAGCGGGTTCATGTGGCGCGGAAGGAGGAGGGGCGCAAGGAGTGTGAGTTGAAATTGGTTTTGACTCCTCTTGCTTACGTTCCAATGGTCATAGCGGGAAGGAAGGTGTGGGCTATGGTGGACAGCGTTTCAATGGTGAACCTGCTGCCATTGCGGATGGTGGATGATTTGGGGTTGGTTTGGCGGAAATGCGCAATGGGTCTCCGCGTGCTTAACGGAGGGGAGTGTTGTGTGGATGGGGTAGTTGAGGAGGAGGAGGTCAAGGTCGCAAGGGTCCATAGGCCTCTTTCTTTTCTTTTGGTTGATTGTGGGGATGTGATTTTGGGAATGCCGTTCATGTTTGGGTTTCAAGCACAAATGGTTTTTGATCCGGAGGCGGGAATGGAGGCATTGACGGTGGAGGATTTGTCCGGCAGAAGGTTCAAGACAACTATCTGCAATCACAGGCAAGGGAAGCGGAGGAGAGTGTTGGAGTATGAGGAGGAACCGGACGCGGAGTTGGTCTGCAACGGGCAACCTTTGGAGGATTTTTCCTAGTCAACCAAGGAGACCGCACGGAACAAGCTCCGTTTTTGCGCGGGAGGTCAACTAATTAGGAGCAGGGAGGGGGAGGAAGGAAAGTGCAGGGCGCGCACGTTGCAGAAGTAAGTCCCCTTTCTCAGTATGCATTGCCCAAGGGTACTACGCTTTGAAAACCCTATCATGATGCCACACTTGTGAGCAAAGGCAAAAGCCGCGGTTCCGTTCTGTGCAGGACTTACAGCAAAGGATGCGTGCGGATGATGCGGTGCAACGCGGGCAAGTACAAGCCGGTGTCACGGAAGGTCTGACCAAGGAATGAGCCGATGCCCCAGGAATTGAACGGACCGCTTTGACCGATTGCTTGGTCGCGGGACCCTTGGGTCACGCCAATTAAGGCTTTGGGGTGGGTTACTAGTTCGGCGCGGATCACGGAGGAGCGGATTGCAGCTTTCAATTTTGGCCCAGGAGTTGCAGAGCCAAGTTTTGCTGGGTAACGGAGTACTATCCCGAGGGGGCTGGCATGATCAAACGCGGGCATCAACCAATCAAGGACGCCCTGGTCAAGATGTGCGGGGAAGACGGGAAGCACTGGCAGGAGACCCTTCCAATGGTTCTGTTTGCGGATTGGATTTTGGTGAAGCGGTCAACAGGCTACTCGCCGTACAAGTTACTTTTTGGACAACGCCCCATGCTTCCGGTCGACATTGAGTTGGAGACATTCCTGGGGGTTGACTGGTGGAAGGTGAAGACTTCCGCCAAATTGCTTGAGGCTTGCGCCGAACAGCTCCTATGACAGGAAGGGATGCTTTCAAAGGCTGGGGACCGGCTGAAGAAGACTCGGAAGGCAGTGGTGCGCTATTGGGACAAGCGCTGCTTGAATTGTCTCTGGGATCCCTTGCGGAAAGGGGATTTGGTGCTCCTGTACAACCGGAGTCTGGAGTCTCAGTGTGGGGATTTGTTTGCTAACCGGTGGAACGGCCTGTTCCGGGTGTTGTCCAAGTTTGAGGGCGGCAGCTATCAGTTGGAGGAATTAGACGGTACTCTGCTGAAACGGAAGGCGGCAGCTTTGCATGTCAAGCGCTTCTTTGCGCAAGGATCTACCTTGTTTGACAAGACGGCGGAAGGGGGTGACAGATCTGAAAATAGGAGTGTGGAGCGCGGCAATGGTGTTGGAACGCGATCCGGGGATTTGTCTTTGGGCAGAGAAGCGGAGACCGTGCCGTTGTGACGGAGTAGGCGGTTGCAACCAGCTGGGGACAGTGGCCAAGTTGGGGGGGAGGTAGAGGGGGTAGGGGATAAGTTTTGATTTGGTGAGGGGGTGCTCTAGCCGGTTCACAGCCGGAACAACTAGACACCCCAGAATGTTTGTTTCTCTATGTTTCTTTCTTATCTGGATTGTGGGGTCCTTGCTGGATTGGAGTTTTTGCAGGAAACGCAGGCGCGGCACAAAGCCGGGTCCGTAACCGCGAGGACAAGCCCCGCGGAACTGGGACGCATGGGCCATCCCGCAGATGGGGGAAGCGGGACAAAGAGCGATTTGTGGGAGGTCTACGGGCGTTGCGCGAAAAAAAAAGTGTTCTTTTCTATTTTTCTTCTCTGTTGGTTTCTTTTTCTCCTTTTCTTTTCTCTCAGGATATCTCGAGGATGGGTGGTTGGTATGGGAATAAGCTTGATTTGGTGAGGGGGTGCTCTAGCTGGTTCACAGCCGGGACAACTAGACACCCCAGAATGTCCGTTCTCTTATTCTCTCTCTCTCTCTCTTCCCTTACGGTGGCGCGCGCTGGTGTTTTGGTTGTTGTGTTTGTTAAAGGAAGGGTACGGGGAACTGTGTGGCAATTTGTCTGGGGCAGTCCAGGTGCCTCTTTTGGAACGGCTAGTCACTTACGGTCACTCACAAAGCAAGCGCGCGGACGCAGACTCAACCTCAATCTCACTCTCACAAGGCGCGGTCGCGCACTTTTTCTCAGAAAGGTTAGGACCTTGCGCGGAAAAGTGTATTTTCTTAATGAAAAGGGAGGCGCGGTACAACAAACAAGAAGAAGGAAGGAAAGAAAGGGGAGAAGGGAAAAAGGGGGGGTGATGCGCGTAAGCCATCCTCATCATCTCCTCCATTTCCGCCCTCAATGAAGCCAGTAAAGCCCGGAAAAACGCCAGGAGCCTGCGCCGGGATTTAGAGGATTGAGCACCGGGGATTGCAAGGAAGTCCCAAAGCATTGTGGTCAACCTTTTGGCAAAAGCCTCAAAGCCGGCCGCTGGGAGCGCCATTACAATTGGAATTTCCGGGATCTTGGGAGGGCTGGGGGGAGGAGCGGCCGGAGAAGATGGGGCCTCTGGGGAACCAACCGGGGGGCTTGGTCCAGCTGGGGGCAATGACGGGACAACAATGGGTGATGGAGGCGGAGGGACGTCGGGGGTCGCAGGCCTCTCATCTGAGGCCGCTGGTGGCGTGGGCCGTGTTGGAGGTGGAGGAGGAGGAGGAGGTGCTGGCGCAGCCGCAGGTCTTCCAAATAGCATTGGGTCCGGTACCTTTTGGTTCACACCAACAGCAGCGGCCCAAGCGCGGGTTGCCGCACGCCATTCCTCCGAGGTTTTGTATTTGCCCCATTGCGGAGGTCCGGCCCGGCGGAGAGGTGATGCCAAGTTGTGGCTCACGTGCAAGGTGGTGGGTGACGGAGCTCGGGGGCGGCGGGATGGAGGTGAACCGGGGGGTGTCCACAAGCCTTCCAAGATTGAGTTGTTGTCTGAAACAACAAACGGGTCCGGATGAGCCCTCTTGCGCAGCCTGGGGCAAGAGCTGGATTGGGGGGGAGCTTGGGGCATGCTGTCACTAAGCAAGCAGCAACGGTGGCTGCAACGGCAAGCAATGCAGGCGCGTTGTAAGACTCCAAACGGTGCTAAGCAGTGGCAGTTCTGTGGAGGGGAAAGGTGCTGTTTAGGCTGCCCTCCTAGGAGTTACAATAATATTTAAATGTAACCGGAATCAAGGTCCAGAACCTTATGGATGAGAAATCAAAGTAAGGGAAGAGGATAAGAGTTGTCGGTAGCAATGGAAACAACACTATCTGAGGCAAGATGGTGCAGGTAAAGACTTGAACAAATAAGTAAAGGTTTGTTCAGAGTTCAATAGAACAAGGCAGTTGTAAGTAACAACGCCCACAAGCTAATAACTCTGGTTGTCAGCAGCTGATTAGGAAAGATCAACTCAATCCCAACCAACCTCCATGTTCTCAATGAACCTGCCCAACTCTCCGCAATCAAGCGCTTGAAGGGTACCAGATAACTGTGGGAGGCTGAACAAAACAGAAGCAATTTGTTTATGAAGCTCTAGAAGCAAATCAATAACGAATTCAAGCAAGAATATCCCAACATTTCTCAAGGGACTCAAGAATAGCGTGGCGAAATTCAACCTTAAAGAAGAAGGGAGGTATAACACTCCAGGTTTTTAAGCTTAATAAAACCTCTTCAATCAAACGTGATTGGCTCCAGAAAGATGATCAAGGAGAGATCAAGACCAGTATGGTTGGAAAAAGGGATCAGAGTGGTATAACACACCCAGGAATTCAGACAGACAGGAATTCTTCTTCAACCAGCAAGGCTATTGGTTGGTCATAAGGATCAAGGTCACAAGGGACAGAGTTTGAGTATGGAGGCTCAAAGGATCAAGGGGCAATCATGGATATACCCGGATAAGTTGCTCAGATAAGTGGGGAAGGATGCCCACGGATAAGTTGATTATGATGATGGGGGAAACAGATGAGATGGGATGATGATGGTCTGATGGGATGCTGGGCCAAAAGGCAGGGGAGAGCCCCTCCTTTTATAGACATGAGGCCCTGTATACTATGTACAAGAGATACTACAAATAGGTGCGGGAAAATGAAAACATAAAAAAAAGATGACATGAGAGGAAAAAAAAAAAAAAAAAGAAATGTTGCCCGCATCGAGAATGACCGCGGGCAACCAGATGGACACCCGCAACAGCGGTCACGGGTGTCGACAACGGCTGTCGTCGCCCGATCGGCGGCGACAGCGGGGTGAAGGTTCCGACGGCCGCTCGCGGTCGCTCGCGGTTGTTGGTTGGATCAGATGATGGGCGAGGAGGGCGTGAGTGAGTTTGAGTTGATGGTTGTTGTCTTGGCCGTCATTGTCGTCGTTGTTGTCGGATTGGAGGGATGAGCGGATGGTAGGAGTGATAGACCGATTGAATTATAGTTGACAACCATCGCGACAAGTGACGGCGTCGGTTGGATGAGAGGATTGGGAAGGATCAAAGGGATCGTAAAAGGTGGTTTGACGATTGCTCGCGTTGCCAAAAGTCAGGGCCGCAAGCGCGACAAGTGGGAGTTGAACATAGGAGGGGGGATTGAAGCGGAGAGACAGGCAAGAGGCCTGTCCTAGACCGCTAGGACAGGGAGAAGTTGAGAGATGGGGGGAAATGAAGGTACCCATAGGGGTACAACCAAAAAAAAATTTCTTTTTTTTTTTTTTTCCCGTGGTGTCCCGGATTGGTCACCAAATCTCTCCCCAACTTACAGAATGTCCCTAGTCTGCATCTAAAATTTGAAGGGATTAAAAAAAAGGGCAGGGAACAAAGAAATTGAAGCAAAGATTGGCCATTTCTTGATCTTGAGAGCAATTGAAGAGTTGAGGAAAATATCTTGATTCTTCCAAATGAGCCCTAGAAGCGGCAGGAATAGAACAAGGAGGGCGTCCCAGGTGCTCACATATGTGGCATACAGTAGAGTTTTACAACAAAAACGCAGCAAATGACCCTGGTGGTGCACAATTGGGAGGACTTACTTCTGAGATAAGTTGCCCCCACGACAATGAGACTTCTTGACTTGATCAGCAGAGAACCTTCTGGCCAACCGAGTACCATCCAGCTCCTCCAAAACATAAGATCCACCTCTAACTTGATGAACCACTTGATAAGGGCCATTCCAACGATTCGAGAAAAGCTTGCCCCACTGGGTCTCCAAAGATCAATTATAAGCTAAAACTAGGTCACCAGGTTTCAAGGGCTCCCTGACTCGATTAGAGTGCTTGTCCTCCCAATACTGGACGGATTTTGCTCTGGACTCCATCATCTTTTGATAAGCTTCATCACAAACGTCTTCACTTTGCTCCAGTTGCTTGGATCTAGCAACTAACAGATCAGTGGTTGAGGACACCTCTTCCCAAGAGATACCCAAGAAAGATTCAATTTCCAGATCCAAAGGAAGGACTGCTCTTTGACCAAAGATGATTTCATAAGGTGAGTAGCCAGTAGTCCTTTTGGTTGAGATTTGATCAGAGAAGAGAACAAGAGGAAGGAATTTGCGACAATTCTTGCCACTTTCACCAGCCAGTTTAACAAGTGCAGCCTTCAAAGGGGCATGGCCTTGTTCCACCATGCCTTGGCCTTCAGGATAATAAGGAGTAGTAACTCTATGTTGTCCAGGAAGGGATTGGATCATTTCAGCAAGCTTGCCCCCAAATTCAGAGCCACCATCAGTAGAGTAAGATTGAGCCAGGCCATAACGCATTGTCGAGGTCTCGTAGAGGAAAGCTGCCACTGATTCAGAGCTAAGGTTCTTAAGAAACTTTGCTTCAACCCATCCAGAAAAATCATCTCTAGCCACAATGAGGTATTTAGCACCACCTGCCTTAATATGAACCACATCCATAGCAATCCTTCCAAAGACAGTGGACTCCCAAGTAGGATAACAAATTTCAGCTGGGCGCCTAAGATCACTTTTTTGACAAACTTCACAACTCTTGCACCATTGGGAGACTGATTTCTTCAAAGATGGCCACCAGAATCGTTTGGATAATCGTCGATAAGTTTTGGTTTCCCCACGATGACCAAGGCCTTCATGGAGACTTTCAAGGATAGAATCTTGTTTAGAGGGAATAGTAACAACAATAAGAGCACAAGGATTGCCTCTCTTCATAAGTCTAGAGCCTTGAACAAAAAAATTAGAAGACTTTTGTTTAAGAGATCGAAATTCCTTAGCAGGGAGAGATCAGGAGGTTTTTGAAGAGTTGAAAGGTACTGCTCTAATTTAAGCCAGAAGCCTTGTTGAAAGCCAGAATAATTTTGAGAAGAAAAAGAGAAAATAGGTTGGATTAAAGGTTCCTCTTCATTGAAATTGGTTCCAACATCAGATTTGTTGTCCCCAAGAGGTCGTAGAGATAAACCGTCAGGCATGGTGAAAGATTTCCCCGGCCTGTGAACAATTGGGAGGACTTACTTGTACCCCAAATTGCCTCCACTGAAGCCCATATTCCTTCATACCAAAATCACCAAAAACGGAATTGCAATTAGGATCTAGTTTAGAATCATTGCAGAGATTCAAACTGGAGCTGAGAGAAGATTGATCAGACTCAAAAGTAGAAGGAAAATAAGACAAAACAGATCCAGAGAGAGAAGGAGATGGAGAAGAAATATTTTTGGATTTTTCTATCTTGATATGTTTTTGTTTTTTAATATTCTTGAGCTCAGAAGAGAATGATGAAAGGAATGAAAAAGAAGCCTGAGGGATGGGAGTTGACCCTTGCGTTGCAGTCTGAGGCTGAAAAGAACTACAACTATTAGTAGGATCAACTATTCCCCTAAAAAATGAGAGGAACTAGAGTTATCCTTCTGCTTTCCCTTAAAAGATGATTTGGGAGAATGACCAGGAAAATCTCTTTCCCAACAACCAGAATCCAAAGAGCAAAGAGGAACTTCAATTTTCCTGCCATCAGCATCAGGGAGAAGAATTCTCTCCCCAACTTGATCAGAAAACATCAGGGTTGCACCAAAGTCCATTAAGAAGGGTCGTCCCAAGATCATAGGACTGTCCAAACGAGTGATCCAAAAGTGGCAGGTTCCAACAATATTTTGACCAATCCTGACCGGTACATCCTCAGCAATACCAACCAGTTCAAAAGCTTGATTTCCTATCCCATACACTGCAGAGTTGAAGCTGACCCTAGGACTAAGTTTGAGCTTGCAGGCCATAGCATCCGAGATTAAGTTAAGCTGAGATCCAGAATCCACAAGAGGAGAAACAGTTTTAGCTGAGTCACCAAGATAACAAGGAAGGAAGCCAAGGGGACAGGAATAAAGGTTGGAGTCTAAAGAAGGACTGGTTCCACCAGAGTCCTCCATTAAAGTGCCAGAGGAGACTTTGAGTTCTTCAGGGCCAATTTCCACACGTCAACAAGAGACCCATTTCTTCATTCCTTCAGCAACAGATGGAGAGATTGATAGGAGTTCAGCCACAGATAGATCAGGAATTTTGAGATCAGAAATTTTCTTTAATACTCCCTCCACAGCATTGGGGTGATCCTTGGAGATGCCCCTTTCAAATCAAACTTTGGGCTGGGTGGAGGGAGGAAGTTCAGGTGACGCAGAGTCTAAGATAGGATTAGAAGGTTGAGGTGAGGGAGAAGTATCAGGGTGATCTGGGAACCTTTTGATGAGTGGTTCCTTTTCCACCTCCATGTCTTCTACATCAGAGGAAGGAGTCTCAAGTGATGATCGACGTTTAATGGGTTTTTGAAGGATTGAAGTTGGCAAGGAAGGAGCCTTATGAGGTTTAGGTTCCTCATGTTGTTTCCTGGCTGGATCAGATTGATAAGTAGTCCCAGCAAGACTAGAGGAAGAAATAGCTGGAGGATACCAAGGTTGGAGGGTACCACAGGATGATCAAAATTCAATGGAAGCAAGAGATGCTTTCAAAGGAGGTGATGGCTGGTAAGAGGCCACCACATGTCGGATAGGACGAGACAAGTCAAAAGGGATTAGGGCACCATTAGGGAGGAAGTAATTGTTCCCCCTCTGCTCTACCAACTTTTCCTTTAGGTCCTTCTGAAGTTCTTGGCATTGTCCGGTTCCATGGCCTTCCCTATGACAGTAGTAACAGACCAGAGCTGATTTGGGGACAGAAGAAGGAGTTTTAGGAGTAGCTAGCGAAGAAATCTTTTGATCTATTTTGTTCTCAAAGGCTCTAAGTAACTTGGTGATTTCATCTATAGTAGTAGGTTCTCGATTGGAATTAGGATCTGCTTTAGGCCTACAATCTGCCTCCATTTTAATCATAATATTGTTTGACTCTTTAAAAGAAGGAGCATGGACCGGTTCAGTAGTTCTAGGCTTTTCAAAGGTAAGAGCAGTTTGACCTTTCATGACTTTATCCACAGTACTCCTAAGGGTAAGAAAAACAGGGAGCTTGAATTGATTATCCCTGGTGGTAATCATGGATCCAGATTTGACCAGTTCTTCTTTAATCCTTTCCTGAACAGCCAACAAAAAAAATTGGAAGAACTTTGCTTGAATTTCGTCCACCGTGTCAATGTGATTGTTTCGGATAAGATAGTTTTGAATGGGATCCCAAGAATTCCTAAAAATCTGATAGTCAGAGGCTGAAGAAATACCACCATTGGAGATCCACTGAGAAACCAGAGCATCCAAATCCTGCAGAGTAAACCTAGCCACATCTATTTTACCCCAGTATGCCAACATAGCCTTCCTGAGAAGCGTCCAGTTATGGGATTCAAATCCCTCAAAAGACTTGATTACCTCCATAACTTCATCAGAGGAGATAAAGAATCGCAACTGATAAGCCATATCAAATTCACTAGCTCCATCCACTTCAGCAGCCATTTTGTAGGAGTCCAAGAATTGCTCAACATTTGTACCGTTGAAGCCTAAGTTCTTGTTCTGAGGTTTGATATTTACCATCTTAGGTCGGACAGAGGTGGTTGGAGTAGCGGAAGATGCCATATTGAATAACAGAGTTCCTAGGGGATCCAAAGAGCAGATTTCCAAAGTGGCTCACGAGTGTGGCAAGAGTAGGGTTTCGCCAAAAACAACAATTATCTTGCCCAAGCGGTGCACAAATTGGGAGGACTTACTTCTAGGATAAGTTGCCTCCACGGATCAGATTTGAGAAGAGAGGAAAAAAAAATAGGAGAAAGAGAAAAAAAAAATTGGATTTCGAGGTTGATTTTAAATGTCTTGGGACTGCAAATCCCAAGGTTGCTGGTTTGATCCCGGCCCGGGGGACCAAATGTAAGACTCCAAACGGTGCTAAGCCGTGGCAGTTCTGTGGAGGGGAAAGGTGCTGTTTAGGCTGCCCTCCTAGGAGTTACAATAATATTTAAATGTAACCGGAATCAAGGTCCAGAACCTTATGGATGAGAAATCAAAGTAAGGGAAGAGGATAAGAGTTGTTGGTAGCGATGGAAACAACACTATCTGAGGCAAGATGGTGCAGGTAAAGACTTGAACAAATAAGTCAAGGTTTGTTCAGAGTTCAATAGAACAAGGCAGTTGTAAGTAACAATGCCACAAGCTAATAACTCTGGTTGTCAGCAGCTGATTAGGAAAGATCAACTCAATCCCAACCAACCTCCAGGTTCTCAATGAACCTGCCCAACTCTCCGCAATCAAGCGCTTGAAGGGTACCAGATAACTGTGGGAGGCTGAAAAAAACAAAAGCAATTTGTTTATGAAGCTCTAGAAGCAAATCAATAACGAATTTGAGCAAGAATATCTCAACACTTCTCAAGGGACTCAAGAATAGCGTGGCAAAATTCAACCTTAAAGAAGAAGGGAGGTATAACACTCCAGGTTTTTAAGCTTAATAAAACCTCTTCAATCAAACGTGATTGGCTCCAGAAAGATGATCAAGGAGAGATCAAGACCAGTATGGTTGGAAAAAGGGATCAGAGTGGTATAACACACCCAAGAATTCAGACAGACAGGAATTCTTCTTCAACCAGCAAGGCTATTGGTTGGTGATAAGGATCAAGGTCACAAGGGACAGAGTTTGAGTACGGAGGCTCAAAGGATCAAGGGGAAATCATGGATATACCCGGATAAGTTGCTCAGATAAGTGGGGAAGGATGCCCACGGATAAGTTGATTATGATGATGGGGGAAACAGATGAGATGGGATGATGATGGTCTGATGGGATGCTGGGCCAAAAGGCAGGGGAGAGCCCCTCCTTTTATAGACATGAGGCCCTGTATACTATGTACAAGAGATACTACAAATAGGTGCGGGAAAATGAAAACATAAAAAAAAGATGACATGAGAGGAAAAAAAAAAAAAAAAAGAAATGTCGCCCGCATCAAGAATGACCGCGGGCAACCAGATGGACACCGCGACAGCGATTGCGGGTGTTGAAAACGGCTTTCGTTGCCCAATCGGCGGCGACAGCGGGGTGAAGGTTCCGACGGCCACTCGCGGTCGCTCGCGGTTGTTGGTTGGATCAGATGATGGGCGAGGAGGGCGTGAGTGAGTTTGAGTTGATGGTTGTCGTCTTGGCCGTCATTGTTGTCGTTGTTGTCGGATTGGAGGGATGAGCGGATGGTAGGAGTGATAGACCGATCGAATGATAGTTGACAACCGTTGCGACAAGCAACGGCGTCGGTTGGATGAGAGGATTGGGAAGGATCAAAGGGATTGTCAAAGGTGGTTTGACAATTGCTTGCGTTGCCAAAAGTCAGGGCCGCGAGCGCGACAAGTAGGAGTTGAACATAGGAGGGGGGATCAAAGCGGAGAGACAGGCAAGAGGCCTGTCCTAGACCGCTAGGACAGGGAGAAGTTGAGAGATGGGGGGAAATGAAGGTACCCATAGGGGTACAACCAAAAAAAAAATTCTTTTTTTTTTCCCGTGGTGTCCTGGATTGGTCACCACAGCGTCGACCAGGGACAATCAAGCACGTGTGCCTGTTCCGGGCGCAGAACTCGCATGGGAGAATGTTGGCAATGATGCGGAAGGAGGATGGGGAAGGCGGTAGTGGGGGTGGTGGGGGTGGTAGTGGAAGTAGCAGGGGTGGTGGTATGGTGAAGCAATGGGAAACTTCTGGGGACAGAACTCAAGTTGGGGGGGATGTGGTGTCAATTTATAGAAATGGATTGGGAACTGCGTTGCGGCTGCGCGCTCAGCATTGCAGGCAAGCGGGCTCAGCATTAGGGTATGCACAGTGCTCAGCAGCGGCAGCTGCTGGATCAGCAGCAGCCGCTGTTTGGCTCCGCACCTGGTGGACAGGTTGGGCTCAGCATCAAATGCGGCGTGGGCGGCGATCCGCCCCGGAGATTGGATTCGGAAGGTAGTGCGCTCGACTAGGTTTGCAGGCGCGCCGGTTCGGATACGTAGGCGCGGAGCAATCCGCGGGCTGTAAAGGAACGGATGGAGCGCGCGTGCAAGCGTGTGGATCATGCCGGATATTACCAAACACCCACGACGGGCGCGGATGAATGGATACGGACAGGCACAGGGGGCTCTGAGTAGGGCGCGGTGCGAGGATAGCGTCATGAGAAGGAAGAACCAGATGGACGGAACGGCATACGGATGACGGGGGAGTTTGGTACAGAGGTGGGGAGAGGAGGCTAGGGTTTCTGTTTTGGGATTGTTTTCTGTTTTGTTGTCATACTGTTCTTTGCGTGTGTACTTAGGTTAGGGTTGAGAGGGAGGACTTATCCTCACTCTCAACTTGGGGGGAGGAGGAGAAGGGGACCATCACATCATTGGATTGGATCACCCATCTCACCAGGAGATTAAAGGAACTCATACCGGATACAAATCCAGGTGGAAAGTTCTTAGGACTGAAGGATTGGCGATTTCACTCTATCTCTACTTTTCTTTATCTTTTTATCTCCTTATCTCTATCTCTCATTTCAAGTGCGACTCCAGGCATCCCCATCTCCTTTCAAACGCAGGGAACCGTTAACTTCCGAACCTTGGGACAATTATAGGGGGATAACCTCTATTCTTTCCACAGCCTGGATGTTTTGGAGGTGGCTGTGACCAGAGCTGTTGGTACAATGAGGAGCTGTGTGTGATTCTCAGTCTTTCTGTGCAAGGGAGAAACCTTTTAAAATTGTGTTGTATGGGAAAGCAAACCAATCAGACCTCCAAATCTGAAGAATGAAATCGGGGCAAAAACTAGACTTTTCTTATATTGCTCAAGCTGGAGTTTAACCTGTTGAAAGTATCTTGGATTGACCTGGGACTCCTGAGGCAAGCACAGGTAGTGACCATCTCTTGAATAGTATCTAAAATCTGATAGAATTCTTCCTCAGTTACTTCCTGGACTTCTGATGCAGGGTGGAACTCATCTGCAGGTGCTGAGAGTTTTTCATCTTCATGAGTTGATGGTGAGGACTCTGTTGATTATGACAAGGCATTAGTCAATGAAGGCCAAGGTTGTTAGGGATGGGTCTTTCAATTTGATGAAATACAAAACAGTAGTTTAACAAACCTGAAGGTGGGATTACTTGTGTAGTAGTGGTGGATGCCATTTTGAAATTCTCTATGGATGGCCTCCATTGGAATTCAATTTAAGAAAATTGAGCTGAACAATTTTAAGTTCAATCATGGTTTATGACCATTAAAACTCTTTATGGATTGTGAAAATTCCTTCTCATGACAGAATGCAGCCATTAGAATGCATCATGGATGGCAACCAATGTTCTTCTTAATGGTCACCAACCATTGCAGTTCTTTATGGATGGCAAAAATTGATTCTCATGACCTACTGGGACTATTAGAATGCCTCATAAAAGGAAATAAATTTTCTTCTTAATGACTTCCAACCATTGTAATTCTTTATGTATGGTGATGATTTCTTCTCATGATGGACTGCGACAATTAGAATGCCTCATAAACGGTGACCAATGTTCTTCTTAATGGTTGCTGACCATTGCAGTTCTTTATGGATGGCAACAATTGATTCTCATGACCAAATGTGAACATTAGAATGCCTCATAAACGCCAAGCAATGTTCTTCTTAATGTTTGCCAACCATTGCAATTATTTATAGATGGTGACAATTGCTTCTCATGATTGACTGTGACAATTAGAATGCCTCATAGAAGGTGAAAAATGTTCTTCTTAATTGTTGCTGACCATTGAAGTTCTTTATAGATGGAATAAATTGACTCTCATGACAAACTGTGACCATTAGAATGCCCCATACACGTCAAGCAATGTTCTTCTTAATGGTTTCTGACAATTTCAGTTCTTTATGGATGGCAAAAATTGATTCTCATGACCAACTGTCCCATTAGAATGCCTAATAAATGGTGACCAATTTTCTTAATGGTTTCTGAACATTGCAGTTCTTTATGGATGGTCAAAATTGCTTCTCATGACTGACTGTGACCATTAGAATGGCTCATGAACAGTGAGAAATGTTCTTCTTAATGGTCACCAACCATTGATTCTCCTGCCAGAATGCAACCATTATCATGGATGGTGGCCAATTTTTTTCTTAATGGTTGCAGACCATTGCAATTATTTATGGAGGGAAACCATTGGATTGCCCCAGGGACTGGGACCATTGTTCTTTCAAGTAGACAGTCACAATTGTCATTCTAGATAAACGGAAACCATTGAACCTCCTCTGGGGGGAATCCATTTTAATGCCTCTTGGAAGGAATTACAAGAGTTCTTTATGGTCAGAAACCATTGTAGTCCTTTGATCATTCACATCAACCTTGAACACCAGCCTTTAAAAAAATCTAAGGGATGGCCACCATGAATATCTATCATAGATGAATGAGGTTAAAGAAATTGGAGCATGTCTTCCATTGAAGTGGTTCAATATTATGCACATGTCACCTCTGGGACAAGAGTGTCACACACAATGTCATGCAGTGTGCCATCTTATCTACACAAATGGGATTATTGGTGAAAAGTGGTGCCAAGACAGGTATGATGTGAATCATGCGTAAAAATTACTCATGGAATAGTGGAAAAAATTTAATTCTCAAGAATTGTGATGCAACAGTAATGTACAGGATAGTGAGGAAAGAAGACAAAACCCATTTGAGTTAGATTGGGAAAAAGGAGATGAGAAGCTAAGAGAGAGGGGATTTAGGTGTCATCCTGCAGGGATTGGAACACTTCCCTCCAATCCCTGGTGGTGAAAATAGTTAACCTGAATATGATATGAGCACAATTTTCTGAATCAGCAGACTGTGAGGTTGGTGGTCATAGTTTCAGGAAAAAAAGAATTACTGGGAAACTTGCTCCTTGCATTTTTGAATCTGAAGGATAGAGGGGAAATTCTGTGAAGTGCGTATGATGAGTGGAGTATGAGGACATTACCTTTTGAATATTCTCATCAATGATATTAGGTGCAATGAGGTAATAAACCTTCACTGGCCTTTTTTGACCCATTTGATGAAGCCAATTTACTGCCTTTGCCTGGGTTGTGGGGTTCCAGTGCGTTTCCTATGTAGATCAAATGAATTTAGACTAAGTAAATGGAAAAATTCTAGAGATTATTGGGTGCTTACCATTATGAATACAACATTGGCTGATGTGATGTTGATTCCAACACCAGCTGCCTGAATGGAGGCAGGTAGCACATATGTTTTGCTACTTGCAAAAAACTGCTAAAGAATTGATTCTTTCTTTTTTGCCATCAGACCTCCATCCAAAAGAAAGGAGGAGATTCCATATTAATCTAGTGTCATTCCAATCCTGTGCATGGTGGGTGAAAATGAAATTTTAAGTGGGGTCTGATTGGAAACAGGAGAAAAAGATGGCAAGCTTACAGATCAAGATAGTGTTTCCAACACAAGAAGACCACAACTTTGCTTGCTCTGGCTACCACCACCAATCCTGTATGAATCATCCCTACAAGCCGTTTAATTTTGGAGCTCTCAAGGCAGGTGTTGATATCAATGTGGTGGACAATTGTTTCAACTCCTGTGCTGTGATCCTTGGGACCCAACTCTTCTGTGAAGATGAATCATCAATTTTGGTACATGATGACAATGGGGTCTTCCAAAACTGGATGATTACATTCTCCAATGATCTGGCCAAGATCTTTGAGGAGAAACAACTTCATTGGCTTGGATCCATCAGCAGGTGGCTCATTCCTGATCTTGGAAATGAATTGGTCCTGGATTCAACAGTAAAAGTCTTTGGATGTGGGTGAGAGAGGGGTCTTGATTTAGTTGTGAGTAATAATGGGGAGATTTGACAGCTCATCAACCTTTTTCCTTTGAAGAGTGGTGTGTTGGAGGACTGTTTGTATTGGGGCAAATTCTCCTGCTTTTATATGGGGCAAAAATGTAGTTTCCCAGTTTCTGTACTAATTTTCTAGACTGATAACCAGGAAGCTAAGGAGAGAGAGTAGATCTTGAAGGCAGTTTTGCACTGGCCTTTCTGTGAGACAAACTCTACAATCAGTGGCAACCTGGGTGACCACTTGAGACAGTTTTGCCTTGGTATTTTGGATAGTGCTGTGATGCAAGTGAATTGCAGTCATTTTGGTTCAAAATAAATATAATTGGGTAGGAAAGATGGAAAGATGAAGGTTTGAATTACTGTGCCTCATCCAAAATAATCCCAAACCATTTTCTAGGGAAGATAATGGAGCGTGGGGTGTCAGGGTTGGCGCGCATTTTTTTTATTCCAATGAAACCAGGTGATATGATGTGAGAATAACCTTTGCATGTTCCAGTAGACAAACCATGGTCTGATGCCGCCATTTTTGATGGTAGGTGAGAACGTTGATGGCCTTTGACTGGGTATGATTCATAATCTCTCTTTTCCAATTTTTCAGGAGGCGCAGGGGGGTTATCATGAGTGTGGCTTGATGTGGAGGTTTTTCAGGGGGGGTCCAGAGGGAGGCCATAGGTCCAGGATTGCAGAAAGGTGATTTTAATGAGTGAAATTGATTGTATTGTTTTACCAAGACCCATGTTTTTAGCCAGGATAGATCCAAGTGGTGATTCTGGAATGTCCTCACCCCTTGCAAGAGCTTTGCTATCACCATGTATCTTATTCTCCCATAGTGCACCGGTATCAATTGAGGTCCTCTTCCACAGAGCCAAGGCAGATGCAACACGTGGTAATTCCCTATCAAGGAGGAAAGAAATTCCTTGAGACTAATGTGATAGAAATGGGGTTTTGATCAAATTGGCAGGAGGAGAAACTGGGTCCAGATTGCACCTGCTAGGAACCTCAAGTATAGCAGGGTTTTAATGTAGCTCTTTGATAGTGGAAGGGAGGTCTACAATTTCTGTGGCAAGGTTTGAAAGGGAGATGGAGTTGTGTTTTGTGGGATTGTATTGTGGAGGGCGTTCAAGGGTAATGAATGAGGAAACAATGGAGGTGGTGATGGACTTAAGATCAAGTTTGCTGCAAATTATCAATAATGCCAAATTTAATGTGACAGAAGGCTGGGGGGAGACATGCAGAACTGCCTAAAAAAAGATCTGTGAAGATGTCTGGTTGGGAAATTCCAAAGGGAATTTCCCAGCAGGACCAGATGACCTTTGATCAGGGATATCAGGGAGAAGAGGATGTGACAGAGGAAGTGGTAAGGAGCCAACAGGTTGATCTAGGGTTGGGATTCTGACAAAAACTTTGCCATCTTGGCGGAGAAGGGAGATCCAATGAGTCAATGGTTTTGAAATGAGATAGGGAAGAACAGTTTCAGGAATTGAGCTGAGGGTGGTTTTGAGGAGGCCAAGACATTTAGCAAAGAAGGAATCCATGTCTAAGGTTTAATGAAGTAATTTGATGTGTAAGGGATTTAATAGAAGGATGGATGAAATATGTGAGAGATTGCGGGAAGAACAAGGATTGTGAGGGGGAAGAAACGTGTGTGAAGGCAGGTATTAATATCTTCAAGCTGGCCAGGAGGTGGCTCTGTGGTAGGAATTCATGTGAAAAGATTTTTTTTTTGGGGGGGAGCTCTGTGGCTGGATTTGCAGGTTAGCATAGTAGGAGTATGCAATTCTTATATCTCTGAGCTCTGCATGATGCGGGGGCTTTGCCGCAGCCTGCCAGGGCCATTCAATTAGGGGATTCTTTTGTTAGATTCTGTGGGGCATAGTCTCATGCAGGTGATGTAAACCATTGTTTATCAAACTATATACAGTTCTGGAAATGAGTGGAATATGACATCATTACATTCAGGGTTATGCAAGTTCTAAATTTGGAAGTATGCATAATGATGGGAGGGTTGACATCTCACTTGTGTCAATTGTGGTTAATGGTCTGTGCCAAATCAATTTGAGAGGGTCTGAAATGGACTTGTACACTGGGTGGTGAGTGTACAGCTCCATTTTTGACTGATCTACATGGATGCAAACATGAATTGAGCTGTGGAATAGAGGTCATGCACCAAGTCCCACCTGCATGGGGCATGTCAATATGGAGTTTAATGTGTGGCAGCAAGCACACAACACCGTCTTTGAGTTGTGGCCATAGAAAGATCCATGTAACAAAGACAGTCAAATATCACAGGCCCCGTGTGAAGCAACACCAAATTCACTTGTCTGATGGGTAGCCAGCGTACAACTCCATCTTTGGGTACGCTGTGAGGTTATTGGTATCAATAGAGCCAGGGACTGCAGGTGCTCAATTTACGCCAACACCCCAGGAATTGACCAAAATTGGAGTTGTATTCTGAGCCACAAAATCACTCCTCATGGGATTAATTGAAAGGATGCTTGTGAAGGAACAAAAAATGGAGTTGTACACTGGGTGGCCAGCATACAACTCCTGAAAGAATCATCATGCATAGGACATAATGAGGTTGTGCATTGGGAAGTCAAATTCCAGTTCCACTTTTGAGTGCTCCACAAGGGTGTGGGCATAAAATAATCTGTGTATCAAAGCTGTCTTGATATTCCCAAACCCTTGTGAAGGAACACAAAATGGATTTGTACACTTGCCGCCCAGCGTACAACTCCTGAAAGGATCATTGTTCATAGGACATGATGACATTTTGCGTTGGGTGGCCAAGTTCTGTCTCCACTTGTAAGTGCTCTACCAGGGTTTGGGCATAAAATAGGCTATGTACCATTGGCTGCTCACTATTCCCAGACCCTCGTGAAGAAACACAAAAATTATTTGTATGCTGGGGGCCCAGCTCACAACTCCTGAAAGGATCATTGTGCATAGGACATAATGAGGTTTTGTGTTGGGTGGTCTGCGTACAGCTCTGTCTGTAAGTGCTCTACAAGGGTATGGGCATACCATAGGCTGTGTACCATAGACACCTTAACATTCCCAGACCTTTGTGAAGGAACAAAAAACAGAGTTGTAAACTGGGCCGCCAGCGTACAACCCCTGAAGGGGGAATATTTGACCATGGAGGACTAGAGTGTTCCCTCTATGAAAAGTGTAAAATTCCGCTTTTGAGTGATCCACAAGGGGGTGTGGGCACAGCCAATGCCAGGTACCATGGACCAGTAATTGCTTGCAACTCACTCCCCACATGAACCAAAGGGGAACTGTATGCTTGGCAGAAAGCATAAAACTCAGCAATGAATTCCAGGATACAGGATGGGTATACATTGGCCTTTTGCAACTGGCATTTGATTTATGCTCACACCAATGTGGGCTGTTCAGAGTTTTTTGCTTTCTGCCCAGGGTACAGCTCCAAATGGGGTTTAAGGCATGCCCACACCCTGGCCAAGCATCCAGGAAATGCCATTTGGGCTTTCTGGCAAGGGCTCAACTGCATTTTGTTGCCTTGTGCAAGAGTGTGGGCATAACTCAAGTGACAACTGTTTTGAAGGTTCATTTTGGAGCACCTCACGGGGGGGTTGGCATAAATATTATGCATGTTGTGTTCTCAACCTGCTTGCACAGAATTGCAATTTAAACCGTAGGGTGCAGGCATATTGGCAACACACAACTTTCAAGCTTGCACCAAGACCTCTGACATTCACATTCCAACATCCTTGGACTCAGAGTTCTGGAAAGCATAGCTGTGTGGTTGATGAGCCACTCAGAACCCAGCTCCATGAAAATTTGAAAATGCTAGGCATCATAACACAGCAAATTACATCACTAGGCTCAGGCCAACTGATCATAGTGGAAATGTATTGCATTCTAATTACAAAGCTTATTATTACACAATCTTGTGTGTTCTATTTTGTATTGCTGCACATAAGGTGATGTACATGCTCATCCCTTTGCTCAGTGATTCAATGTTTGAGCATAGCTTATGGGCTGGATTATCCTGGGTGTATATTCACATAGTATTAAGATGAAATCAAAATTCCACATTCATTTGGTGTTTGACATCCTGAAAAGCATCAACTGAGTCACCACAAAATTCCTGCAATCAAAAAATATATAAGAGCAGCCTCTCCCTCCCATCTGTTTTCTTCACCCACCATCTCAAACACCCATTTCCATTCTTCCTGCATCAACTATCAATCAATCCATCCATTCATTCATTCATTCATCCATCCATCCATCCATCCATCCATCCATCCATCCATCCATCCATCCATCCATCCATCCATCAATCCATTGATTCATCCATCCATCCATAATATCACCACAAGGATTCTCCACTATGTCTTAATCACCTGTAAACAGAAAACTTCTCCCTCAATTCCATCTTCCCATCCCGCTGAGCCCACTGGAGATCAACCCACTTCTGATCCAGTACACACCAAACTCCCACCCTCAATTCCATCTGCTCAGCTTGCTGAACCCGCCGGAGATCACCCAAATTCTGATTGCCCAGCAATCATCACCCCAGACCGTGACTCCTCTTTTCAATTTTTCATGTTTGCCTCACTTGCTGACCAGACCTCCCTTAGCCTCTATTCCACCACCCCCACCATGGTTCAAAGTTGTAGGCATGGAATCATCATCAAGCCACCATGCTGCACCCCCACCCCCCCCCCCCCCCCCCCCCCAGCCCAGACAAGTGGCTTGATGAGCACACGGGAAGCCTTGGTTGTCTCAAATTCTAACTTCCTTGCAAATAGAAAGCAGCAAATGGGAAAGCTCCTTAAAATGGCCAATGACAAATCACTGCCACAATCAGTTTGATAAATGGCGTTCAAGGCCTGTAAGGGTCTTCAAGATGCAATGGCTTGTGAGTTGAAACACTTGAATGCTAGTCTAAACCCTGGCTGATGCTCATTGTGTCCTTCACCAGTGGTTGAAAACATTGATGACCTCCATCCCAAGGAGGAGGTTCAGATTGGGTCTGGTAAACTTCTTTCCAAAAGAAGGGATGCAACTTCCTCTTCCAATCCCAACAAGAAAAGACATAAATTTGCTGGAAAGTGATGAAGAGGAAAGTGCCCCAGGCCCCACTACTCCCCCCACACAAGCTGCTCCAAATTAAGTGCCCTCCAAAGAATCCCAAAATCCACTCTTTACCCCTGAAGTCCCAGCAGTGAAGGCCTCCATCACTACTCCCCTTGAACCCAATGCTATACCGGTGGGACCAGAATCCCTATCCACCAAGGGGGCTACTCCTGCCACTGCCGCTGATCCTGCAAATGACCCTGGTAAGTTACTTCCATCTCATCCATTGACATTCCTTCCCTGATTGCCAATCACTGTAGCTACCTCTGTAGATTTGCCCAAACTGTCCAAAAAATACCAGGCTGAACTCCAGGAAGCCATTCAACCCTTTGCAAATGGCATCATTGACTCAAAGTGCTACAAGAGCGCTGTGGAGGCAGCAGTGCACCTTATTGGATTACGTTCAAAAGACCACCAAGAATGGGGATCTTACCCTCAATTGCTATCTCACACAATCCATTTCAACACCATCAGTGCTGGTATTAAGGAATGGATCAGTCAATTGGCTACAAGTGGTAAGCTTGATTCCACTGGGATCTTTTGCCCTCACAGTAGCCAACCTCTCCTCATTCCTACAGATGCAAATCCCTTCCCACCTTGCACATCTGAGCCATATTACATGCCATATTTATTTACTCTGCCTCTTCTACCTGGTTAACAGCCCCCACCAGCCACAACCATAGGATCTAATCTTCACAATCTCTGGATCCACCTCACTCACCCTCCAGAGTTTTCTCAGGTTAGATGGGCACAAGTATGGTTCCAATCAATTCTCCTGGTCTTGAGAAAACTCACCCAGCCATCAGAATTTATTGAACCACAAGATACTGAAGATGAGGCAAGCCATGATATCTCAATCATCAATTATTTTTCCACTTGTCTTGGCTCACATGAAGACATGGCTTAGATTGAAGGACAGCCAGTTGACAGCCCTAGTCAAAAATCTGGCTTCAACTCCCTGGACAAATTGGTTCACAGCATCTACCATCTGCTCATTGGATTTGCTCTCCTGTGGAAAAAACTTTTATTGGAGGGGTCCTCCACAGCAGTGGCACCACAGCAGGCCAATTTCAACGCCATAATGTTCACCATCACATCCCAACCCTACTACCACATTCTTGTGGCCTACCTTGTTGCTGGAATACCTGGCCTCTTGCTGATACCATTGGATATTAGGAAATTTACCCTGGTTCAATCCCTCCAGCTCCTGAGCCATGTCTCCAAAGAAAAACAGCTAGAGACAAAAGACATCAAGGAACAAGTATGGAAGCAGAAAAATTCTTACATAGTGCAGCTTATCCAAGACTGATTTTTCATCCTTGAATTTCAGCCAGGAACATGGGTATCCTGGGTGGACCTGGAAAAATGTCTTGTCCTTGATTTCAGAAATCATTGGATGTCCCAAAAACCTTCAACTTATAATCCTGTATTCAGTTTAACTTGAAAATCCAATTTTTCTATTTCAGCTATCCCAAATTTATCATAGTGTCTTAGTGTACTAGCTTTTCTTTATCTGTTTCTTTTAATCATCATGCTTACAAATCAATTCATCTATGCCTTATGCAAATTAATTCTTGATAAATTGGTTTATAATGTGACATTGCCATTAGCTGAGTCCCATGAGCATCTGTTGAAGTGAGAGACTCTAAGTCCATGGACACTTTTCATTCATCTGAACCATGGGCCAGATGCATTGTGATGGCTCTATGGACAGCAACCATTGTTTTAGTCCACTGTAAGGATCTGGTAATGCAAGAGACTCAAATTTCATGCACACTGTTTATTCACTTGAACCATGGGCCATATGCATTGTGATAGCTCTATGGAAGGCAACCATTGTTGTAGTCCACTGTAAGTATCCCTTAATTTGAGAGACTCAAAGTTCATGCACACTTTTTATTCACTTGAACCATGGGCCAGATGCATTGTGATAGCTCTATGGACAACAACCATTGTTGTAGTCCACAGTAAGCATCCAGTAATGTGAGATACTCAAAGTTCATGCATGCTGTTTATTCACTTGCACCATTGGCCAGATGCATTTTGATAGCTCTATGGACAGTGAAAATTGTTGTAGTTCACTTTAAGCATATGGTAATGTGGAGGACTCAAAGTTTATGAACATTGTTCATTCACTTGAACCCTTCTAACCATTTTTTCTGCACAGGTGTCATCTTGTTGTCAATTTTGGAATTTTGGGGAGTGTCAGCCATGGTGGCAAATTCAGAAAAGGAACTTATATGGATCAGGGGTGGTCAATTCCACAAATTAAGTCAAATGGCCCAGGGTGTAATCTGTTGGGATGAACTAATGATGATGTTTCCCATTATTATCAGGGAAAGACATGCACCTTTTATATCATCCCAAACAGCCCAATGGATTCATCAAAATTGGTGCATCATTTTGCACTTGTTGGCAAGGCAATACTTGTTTCATATGGGGTTGCATTATCCCTGCATTCACAAGGTTGACTGGAATGGGCAATATTCTGTGTGCCAACCAAGCACTTCCTGCAATGCAAGTTCACATGATCATTGAAACTTTTCATTAACTGAATTTCATTTCCAGTCTCTTCCATCAATTTATTTCAACATCAAGCTCAATGTAAAGTCCCCAGTATATTGGGTGTGTTTGATACATGTACTTATTGAGCACTTAAACTCATGAATCACTTGTAGAGACATAAACACTGAAACTTGTATATTGAATTTTATTTCATTAACAAATATAAGAATAAAAAAGCTCTAAAGATACAGGAAGAAAAAAAATACCACCCAAGTCTCAACTATTGTTGGCAAAATCCACTTGCCTCAGGGGTGTGAGCTGGAACTATGCCAATTGTGGTCTCAGGCTTATTCTTGATTTTTTCTGATAATAAGGTGATTGCTCCAACAATTTTTGATTTCTCATGAGGAGACACAATTTTGAGGTCAATTTCCAAAATTGCTTGCAGAACTGCAGGGTGATAAGCATAAATTGGAAGTTTTTTGAGGCATTCAAGGAGGGTGAATTCCTTTGGTTTCATCTTGCCTGAAACACAATCAATTAGTGAATGCAACTGCTTGATTTCTTGGTGCTTTATAGCAACTTGTAATGCTATTTTATCTAGGAGTCAATTTGATTGAGTTAGTTTTCAACTTCTCCAGGGGGTTTTAACGGTTTTGGAAGTGCCATCTTCATCCTCCTCCCAATCAGAAACAACATCCACATGGCCAAAGATTTCAATGAATTCTGTTGCTTCTTTGGGAAGGTATTTGAAGGCTTTGTGAAGAAGCTTTTCACTTATCTGGAACACAAACCAACACACACCATCAGCATCCATCATTTGAATACAAACCCCCAGGACTCATGCTCTAAACTTCTTTTTGGCTGGCTTAATGGATGCACATTTGGCCTTGGTAATTGTATTTTCTTGCAACTTAGACCCTAATGGTTCAGCTTGCCATATTTATTTTCCCTTCCCCAAGACCCATCTCTCCAATAATGCACTCATTTTCTCCATGCCATCCCACACCATCCCAGGTTGTGCATTTTTCCAGTTTGAGTAATGCTGGGGTATTATTTCACCTATTGCTGCCTTCCAGCCAGATGATAAGAAGGACCTTGAATGCCACTCAAATGTAATCCTTGAGAAACCCACCTTTTTCAAATTTCTCTCACATTTTAACTTAGCACTCCATGGGAAACTGTTGGTTGATGGCACATTGGGGGCAGGGTGGAATTGTGGGGGTACAATGTTGGTTCTGAGTCTAGCCACTTCTTCATTGTATTGCAGCTTCCCATCTGCCTGATTTGGCTTTCAATGTTGTGTCCGGACAGACTCCAGAGGCACTATGACCTGCTGGGCCCTCATAGGAGCCCACTGTTCCCATTTCAGTATTTCTTCACAAGAGGGAGGTGAGGGGAAGTTGGTTACTTTGGCTGGCACCCCCATCAAAAAGCGGACCCATTGCCATAAAGAATGCAAGATTGTACTAGATTGACTGGGGAGGGGGTTTTTTGTGACCATCCAGTGCACTTGTCTCAATTGGCGGTCTAAAGTCTCCTAGTCCTGTTTTTGAGGTTCAGAACAGTTTTTCAGTCCAATCCTAGATTGAACAGTGCAATCATTCATGTCCACTAAAATAATTGCAATCAGAATCTCTGTGTTAATGAAATTAGTGGACTTCCCAGTTAAATCATACTGCTCACCTGATTGTGGTATAGTATTCACATCTGGGGGAACCCCCCTGAGTAAGTCATTCAGGAGTCCCTCATGATATTTGTAACCAGAGGATACTGTCTCTGCAGGAATAATTGGCGTTTCTTGACCAGCTGCAGCAGGTTGGGAGGTATGGGTGCTTTGGTCTCACATGATGAATAATTAATATTCAAAAGTTGGTTAAGGGTAATATAATACTATAATATGGTGAGTGTGTGAGATAGTATTGTTTAGCCGTGAGAGAGTATGAACAGATAACTTTATGGATAGACTGGGTGATTGGTATGGGGGAGAGAAAAGATAGAGGATGATTATTAATGTGACGTAAGAGGATTTCTTATTTATATTCCTCTCCTCCTTCCCCATTCCCCAAATCAAAACATTTGACAACTGAGGCTTTGTCTTTCCAATTCATTGGAAACTAATACAATGCATGATGAAAATTTTAATTTCCAAGATTCTGTTGTTACAAATATTATGTCTATCAAACTCACATCTAATCTCCATTTCATCATCCCTTAGGCCCCATTCATTTCCACAAAAAGCGTCATATGGTTGGCGTTCAGCATCCAATTGTCCACATTTCCTCAAATGATGCTTGTTGACACTTGCTAAGGTTTCAGGTCACCCATAGGCCAAAAATCTTTGTACTTTAATGTCAAAATCCATCCCTACAAATTCCACAATCAGTTTTGCCCTTGTCCTCATCTCATCTAAGAGGGAAACTCACTACTTTTTCCAGGGAAACAAAAGTAATTTTCTTGCCTGGATAGCCAAATGTCCCCGCAACATTGTCCAAAACTGCCACATGCCCCCCTATCTCCTTTCCCCTCACCACCACAATCTCCCCTAGATCTTTTGAGACCACTTGCACATTTAAGTTGGGGTGCGCTGTGTATGGATATTTGGCATCTTCTGAATGTGAATCTTGGAATAACTGAATCACAAACCAAACATCCCCACCTTCTGATTGCACAAAGAGCTTGGTGATTTGACCAAATGAACAGAGTTGATCCTGCATGATCTCCACATAGGAATTGGAGTGATTTTTCCCTTGATCCAGCCGTTGAACTTTAAATTTTTTATGATGTATCAAGGTACTTTTGATTTTGTGCACATTGTAATTGAGAGACACATCCTGTTCCAGACCCAATCTTCCAACATCTTGTATCCATAAGAAATGGATTTCTGGGTCTAATGGGGTGAGGCTGAATTGGGGATTCAATTTTGCTTGTTCCTCATTAATTACCTTGGACTGGATCAATAAACTTCAATATTGAATCATTTTATTACAATTCTTTATGATTGTACCATGTATATCACCTGTAATCAATTCATTTATTATTTGCTTTGTTTGCCTGCTAAGAAGGAAGGTGTACAGCATGATTCTTAGTCAGCTCACCTGTGTTATTTTTCTTTTGTATCCTTCCCAAGATACTATTCAACCTTTCATGGGCCCAGGCTTCTGTGTCCATTGGTGGACCAAACCTTTTGATAAATTCCAGGTAATGCTGAGTAATGTACACGTTGGGTATACTCCTTTGTTATTGCCATCCAGTCCTTAGTGTTTGAAGGTATTCCAGAATTAGTTGTTCAGCCTCCACAATATCTTGGTTTGAAATATGATGCTTCATTAATATTTTGGTTATGTAAATGAGAAGCACCTCAGGGTGTTCATGGGTTGGGCCTACCCGCTAGGTACCCATACCCGGTGGGTATTTAGCTGGGTTTGGGTCAGGTTTTCTCCAAAAACCCTTTGTTGACCCAACCCAACCCGCCTCAAGCTGCTGGGGGTGTGGGTCTGGGTTTGGTAAGCTCCATTGGATGATTGGCGGGACCATGGGTACCCAAAAAAAAATAAAACATCACTTTCAACTGATTTTTTCTTTCTTTATTCTTCTCTATGTGCATATTTTGTCTTTTCATATGTTTTTTATGCTCTCTAATTATCACCTTATACAGAAATTTTAGTGATATCAAGTGATACCAAAATTTGATGCCCTCAATTTTCAAAAAAAAAAAAATCCCGGTGGGGCCCCATGACCCGCTGGCGGCCCACAATTACCTGCCAAGACCTGCGGGTACCCATCACAGGTTTGGGTATGGATTCAGGGGTAGTTGAACCAACCCGCTAAGACCCACCTACTGGTGGGTTGGGTATGGGTAGCAATTTTTTCTGCCAACCCAGCCCATGAAAACCCTGAGAAGCACTGTTGATTCCTTCAAGATTTTTATTGAACCAATGTTATCAATACCAGGTCTATGCTTACCAATCCACAAAGGAATCATAGCAAGGGGATAGTAAACCATTTAGAGTGTCAGCCACTCCGCGGCCTTGAGGGATCCTGCACCATGAAATCAAACATTCTTTGGCACCCTTTTCATCCATGATGGCACCTTTGTTTCCTCAATCACCTGTTGAACGCACCTAAAATCATGAAGCATTAATCAAGGCCCTTGGATGGATGATTCCACTTTAGGTTCTTTCCCTGTAATCATCCTTGTCCACTGGACGTCTTCCCTCACCCCCCATCAGCTTCAGAGTATTTGTGCTGCTTCCTTGACTGGCTATGCTTTGTGAACTTCCCAAACTCCCAATAATTCTAATTCTTAAAGCATACAAGTGAGTGCTAGTATATTCAGAAGATGGCTGAGATTTCTTGCTTTTCTGTGAGGCTGATGATGATTCCCTGGCCTGTGAAGATCTCAATTCATATCTTCTGGATTGACTTTTCAAGCTTTCTTCCTTTATTTGTGTGATTTCTCTCTGATTTCTGGCATTAAGAACTCTCTTGGGACTTCTCTGGTGGTTATCACCCTCCTCTGATTCATCTTCAGGAGACTTCCTTCTCTTCCCCTTTCCAATGACCCATTCCACAATACCCAGTGATCCAGTTTTCTCTCTTCTCTTCTTCTCTTGGATTTTTTCCTTCCCCAATTCTTCTCCTGCTGGAGAAATGTTAGGATAACTCACGCTATGATCCTTAAGATTTCCCAAAAGCAACCCATGCATGAGCTCTATTACTGAATATTCTATTGGGTGCTAATATGGAATCCTGTTCAAACAGCTTTCTCTGACCCCCTTCTCCTTGGTAATTTGATCTTGCTCCCATGATGTCTGACATTCCTCTCACTTCTTTGCATTCTTCATGTGCTTGGCATTTCTACTTGGCTGGAACTCCTTGAAATTTGGATCATTTATCTTGTCATTTTTAATTTGACAGTATGAGCAGAAAATGGTTGAAGAATGACCAGATAATCCTGCCACCTTGCGCATAGCTAGCAATTCCCCTATCAATGGTAACAGTGTGACAAATATATCCCTACCTTGAGGAAACTGGCTGGTTTCAGAAAACCATACTTCTTCCCAGAGTTCTTTGATTTCATCTACCAATGGATCTAGAATGTGGTTAATTTCCTCTGCTTTGGGTTCCTTGGGACCATGTATGATACCAAAAAGGAAAACATTCTCTATCTTGTAACATTCTGCTAGTGGAATGTTGAGACAGATCAAGATCACTGCTCCCACCAAGATTGACTTGTGACCAACCTTATTTCCAAATGGGTTGAACAAATTGACATAGAGACTGAAGACAAGATACCCTGGTTGTTGGGTAAATTTTTTCTTCTTGTCTGCGCCTCCAACAAAGTTGGGCCAAACTGAGCCATCCCAAAAATTGCTCATCACATTTGCATTGAGTTTTTGATGATGAAAATTGCTTTCAATGAGCTTTTCAAACTCTGCAAACCATAATTTTCTACCAAGACATGCCTTCAAGCTTTTATAATGATATTTTTGAGCTGGTTTGATGGGTCTTTCATATTTCCAACTGGTCTTCATCAGCAATTCTGTATCACAGTAAATGTCCTGCTCATTACCAGTTTGGTGCACAAAGATTTTGCTAGTGGAATAGAACATGGCAGTACATTTCTTGACAATTGATGCTTGGTTGTTGGATTTTTCTGGGATTGGATACAGCTTTAATCATTCTGGAAAGCATATCCTTGTTTCCAGGTTAGGCTCAAAACCTAGCCTTTGAATTAGAGTGACTTTGCTGAGAGGTATTTCCTTCATGATTTTATCTGAATCAAAATTGAATTCCCTCCCCAGATTCTTAATCTTCTCCTGCTCTGTCTTCAAGAAATATGTGATTGCCGAGTCACTAAGTTGATGAACAAGGAATATTTTTGCCGCTTGGAGAAGCACAAGCAGACTGTGCCTTGGGACTAGATGAAAAGAGTTATACTTGAGGTCTTGAGTATCAAACCAGTGCCCTCCCCGGTGAGGTGGAATCTGAATATGATCTTTGCTTTAAATCCTTGCTGGTTTTTTGGAAACCTTAAAATCATTATAGCAGGAAAATTGGAAGATCAGCACATGAATGTAAAGTGTTAACTTTTTTCCCATACCTCCTCTCCACTTACATGACTTCTCCCTTGTAATGGCAATGTATCTGTTGTGACTTGCAGGGCCTGATTGAGTCTGCTTATAGCCTCCTGATTTTTTTTGAAGGCAGAGGAAGAAAAATCCATTCCTATCTTTTTTTTCCCATCTTCATCTTCATATGTGCACTTGCCACATTTGAATTCCAGACATTGGCTTATCTTCCATTTGGCTGTCTTCATATTGATTGATTGATGGATGGATGGATGGATGGATGGATGGATGGATGGATGGATGGATGGATGGATGGATGGATGGATGGATGGATGGATGGATGGATGGATGGATGGATGGATGGATGGATGGATGGATGGATGGATGGATGGATGGATGGATGGATGGATGGATGGATGGATGGATGGATGGGTGGATGGATGGATGGATGGATGGATGGATGGATGGATGGATGGATGGATGGATGGATTGATTGATCAAATGGTGGAGGGATTGATTCATCAATTGGGTGCACTACCTACCCACATCTTATAAACTACCTGGTATGCATGTATGCATCAAGTAGTGACTTACTCTCAATGGTTTCCATCCATTACCTTAGCCTTATGGTTGATGTCCATTAGCTTAGGCTGAGCTTAGACTGATGGTCAGTCTCCATTAGCTCACCCCTATGGTTGCCAAACATTAGCTTGCCCCAATGGTCCCTGAAAATTAGCTTACCCCAATGGTCACCAACCATTACCTTGACCCAATGGTCCCCAACCATTAGCTTACCCCAATGGTTGTCAACCATTAGCTTGCCCCAATGTTTTCCAACCATTAGCTTGCCCCAATGGTCACTTACCATTATCTTGCCCCAATGGTTGCTGACCATGAGATTGCTGCAATGGTGGCTGTCCATTGTAAAAATTCCACCATTTTTAACATTCAAGTCATCATCCCCCTGTGATTTGAAATTCTTCAATGCTGTCCCCCTGTGCTTTGCAATTCTTCAATTCTTGCCCTTCTCTGCTAATTTTGATAATCATGCAGTTTCAACAACAAACAACCCATCATGGTACAATACCTCTTGAATGGAGCCCCATCAAAAAACCCTAGACTATTCAATAAAGCTGTGTGCAGTAGTGTCCCTGGCTCCAACTTTCACTTCTCTCAATGTTTCTCATCCTAATGTAGAGTTGTGATGAATATCAACAAGTCAACAGATACTCATTGGCAACAAATCCTCAATTCCCTAAAACAATCCCAGGTTCAATCACTGCCATCATCTTGCATTCATCAAAAAATCCACTCCACTACCTCTCTAGTCCCATCCAAGGCTTCATGTCTACTACATTGCATATCAACCCTAGCAAGAGAGGTTTTTCTTAAAGAACTTGCACAAATCAACTTCCCTTTCTGTGGTTTCAATTGGTCTGAGACTTGGTAATTGCATTGGAACCAGTTGTTCATGGGAATCATCATTAAACATTGGAACCATGCTCATGCACATGGTGCATTTTTAAACTACCCATTCAACTCAGTGCATAACACCAAATTCAAACTTACCATTGTCCTCAAGAGGTGCTTCATGGGCAGGAGATCAGATATTAGGTTGGTAAAATATACTTCAGAAGCCCATGCAGCAAAACAAAATCAGATAAGAAAATCCAGACGGCACAAACAAGTAAGCAATTACTTGCTATCATCCCATGGTATTTTTTACCCTAATTTTTTTTCACATGGTCTTTCCTCTCTGCCTACAGCTCTCAAATCAACAAACAGAGATCTTGACTTCACCAGGATTAACAGAAAACCAGTCCATTATATTCAGTGAAACACAATGTTGCTCTGACACTGAGGTCTCCAATGAAAAAGTCTTCCAGAAGGTCCAGTGCCAATGGCAATCTCAAGGTTTCTCTTCCCTTCAAAAACAAATAGATAAAACATTTGAAAACATGAAAGCTGAGAAGCTTGGTAGACAATAAAAACATGTTCAGTCAATGTGGATGATGAGGAAACCTTCCAACCTCCAAGAAAAACTCATCAAGGTGCCAACAAGACTCCCCAGCAACTGTTATCATCCCAATTTGATTTCTTCCCTTTCACTGGAGGGCAAACAGCTTTTGGATATGCAGCCTCCAAGTGACCTTGCCTTCATAATGTCTAAACTCATACCTTGAATTATTTTTAGATCTAAATTCATGTTTCAATATTGATTCTTGTGATAATAGAATGTTCAACTCTCACTATTTTAATCCATAGACTCTTGCAAGGATATCCTACTTAGAATACTTTTGTCATCAGAAGTACCTGTGTTGTAAAATCACATAAATATCATTAAAGCTTTAACATGTCCAAAGTGTTTTAATTACTTTCCCCTGCATCAAAATACATTCTAAGTTTTTTAATTATTATCAAAATGGCTGTAACAATACCATTTACATAAAAGCTCCTTCATGCAATGATTTGATGTGTTACATAACTGTGAAATATAAGTCTGTGTTTGGAAACCGGGCACATGTATGTGTATGTTTATATGGCCATGGGAGAGGCCCAAAACAAGATTTTTCCTCAAAAATATACACCTTTGGGTTGCAATATACACCCCAATTTGCAAATTTATGTGCAACCCCAGATGTGAGGGGGAGATATACAGGGTTGACCTTGAATGTCCAGCCCCACCAGAATTATGGGCCACAAGTCACAGTGTGGGTAGTGATGCACATGCACACATACACTTTGTTGAACCACCCTGTATGTTGGATATGTGACTTACAGGGTGTAACTTCTTTTTTGCATGGCAGCACAAGTTACACCCTGGTGGCTGAACAGAGCCTAAGGTACCATTTGGCTTCCAGGTGTATTTCTAACTGTAACTCTCCCCCCCCCCCTGCCAAATTGAAGTTACAGGGAGTTACATTTACAACATTTTGTGTGTTTGGCAAGCACTGTAACCCATCAAGCATAACTTCTATGGAAGTTACACTCCCATGCTGCCCCTGAAAAAAAAAGTTAATGGAAAGTTACAAGGTTTTGACCTTGTAACTAGCTGTAACCTTTGCCTTTCCCACCCATTCATGAAGTTTACAGTTACAAATGGGCAGGATGTTTGGCTGCAGGTCCCTAGGGACTTCTCCAAATTTACAGCTACATGCGGCAGCCAAATACACTCTAAAGTGTTGCATGCTGGATGATCAACAAAAAAGTTGTCAGTTATTTATGCCAACACCCTTGTCAAGGGCTTGAAAACAGGATCTTAGGTATGTTGGCCCCTCAGAATACAACTTGATTTTAGTGCAGTCCACATGGGTGTTGACCAGATGTACTCAATGTGTTGTACCTCAGCTGCTCCGCATACAAACCCATTTTTTGCACACCAAAAGGGTGCTGTAGACTGGCCACTCATCATACAACTCTGGTTTGAAGTACTCCACTAGGGTGTGGGAATAATGAAATTGGTTGTTGGATGCTGGCCCCCCAGGGTGCAACTTCATTTTTGAGCACTTCACAAGGGCATGGGCATAATGCACTTGGGTGTGGTACCCTGGCTGCCTAAGTTACAAATCCATTCTGGAGAGCTCCTTAGCTGGGTGGGTTTCCCAGCACATACCACTCATTTAATTTTCCCCCACATCATCCAATTTTTCTCTCAAGCAGGAGAAGATAAAAAACCATGAGAAAAAAAAATAACAAATATATATATATATATATATTGGAGCATGCCATACCAGGACAGGTTTCCCAGCAGATACCACTCATTTACTTTGCCCCCACATCATCCAATGAGTACCTCAACCAGAAAAAGATAAAAAAAAAATGAGAATAAATAAAGAGAAAAATAAAGATAAATGATCAAAAATAGAGTTGAAAAAAAAAAAACATCCAACTCTTTTAATCCAATTTGACTTGTGAGCTCAATTCTCAAGATTAAAAAATAATGCTTAAATTTATTTGGTCATATTATGAACTAACTAAAATGTGGTTACTGATCTCTATGGTGTTATTTAAAACTATTTATGTTCCTACCAGAGAACGTTTATCCCCCTGGTTCAAGAGGCAGTAAAATGCTCACTCCAACCTGTTGGTTGAAAGAGTGAATTCTTGACTCCAACAGGATCTTGGAGTGGGTGGCTGACTCCTCAGTTAAGTTTCCCAAATCCACCAATCACATAAGTTATGTAATCAGAGGTAGGATTTCTGATGATTTGGAGGTTGAATGGATTGTAAACTATGCCCTCAAACTTGGTGGAGCAATGTGAGTACAAGTCCACTCATGGATGCTGTCCATGATCAGATGGGATTGAAGTTGTATTAGGTTAAGGATAGGTGGATGCAGAGTTGAGGGTGATGTGACAACTGTTGAGTTATGGACCTTCATCATCTTGTCCGCTCACCTCCCTTTTTCAGCTACCTATAGTATTTTATATGTTTGGACCACCAGTAGTTTATTCCTAACAACTCATCAATACAGTTGTATGTTAGTGATTCCTTTAGTAGTCATCACCATCCTCATATGTCCTAATACCTTCAGTTATCTAGTCCAGTTCATCAATCTATTTCTGGTACTTGTAGTTTTCCAGCCACCTTATCTTATATGTTTCACAGGCTCCTGATACACAAATGTCACTACTTTTAGCCTATGTGATCCTCATGTTAAACATCCTACTCTCAACCATTTTATGCTTCCTTTTCTTATTGAATATTCTTATCTCTCAAAGATCCAACTTGTGAGCTCTCTAGTTGTCAATAAATACTCTTCCATGTTTTCTCTCTCTTGAATTAAAAATCATCAGATTCTCCCCTTCTCATCCGGGCTCACTCACTGAAGCCCTGTCCAAATCTGGTCCCTTCTGGTCCCCTTGAGTCAGACTGTAGCCTTCTCTGGGATAAATATCCCTTCTCATTTGCCTCCTCAGCATCTTGTCAAGCTTCTAATTCAACAACAACATCTGTCAATGAAAGAGGGGGGGGGAGGTGATATCAACTGAAGATACAACAGAGATACTTCTCGAGATATAGCTTGTATAAAGGTGAGATACAACTTGCCACCTGCATATGGGTGGCGCCCTATTTTTTGTGGTGTATAAGTTCTGCATAGACCAATTGGATCTGAATTTAAATAGTTCCTTCAAGTTATTTTCACACATCCAAAATGTTCACCAACGATCCCACTATTAATCCTTTTAAAGTGGAATGGGCCCAATCTACCTGAGATGTAGTTTTATTTCCAAAGTTTGGGTAGAAACCAGTCCAAGCCATTAAAAACATCCCTTTGATAGGAAAAAAAAAATAATT